>PITA01008510.1:0-83960 GCA_004023965.1 Spilogale gracilis | reverse complement strand
AGTAGCCTGAGCACGCGCCTAACATGCCTGGCCCCACCAATCATGTACAAGAGCACGTACAAGAGCACGCCTGAAAGCAACCTATCGGGCGTACTTCCCCTATCCCTTGCCTATATAACCCCTTCGTGTTTTAATAAACTTTGCAGCTTGATCAGAATCCTGTCTTGCTGCCATTCTTTCGCGCCTCCTGTCCCATCCCCCTCATCCGTTACAGGTGTCTCGGCGGACCCCGTTGATTGCCTCGCGGGCCGAGGCAATATGTAAGATATGAAATTATATATATCTTATATAATCTATATAGAGCCATGAATTATATTATGTAGTTTTTAATCTAATATTACCAAAAAGAAAAGTAGCATAAAAATATCTCTGCACAAAAACATGGATTAGAGAAAATATTAACAATGCAATCAAAAGGAAACAGTGACAGAAAGTAAGCTGAACAGTATCCCTAGAACGAGCTCTTGGTTAGCCAAGATTATAAAGTATAAAAAGTGAGAGTGCAACATAATATTAAAAAAATATAAAACTTAAAACTTCTCTGCAGTATAAGTGTGATAACAAAAGAGATTATAAGTTTGTTTTCAAAGAATAACCCTTATATTACAGAGAGGACATTTTAGAAACATTTTGGAAATAATTCCATTATTGTATCTAAGTATGCCCCAAGGAAATATAAGGATACCACCAGTTTATGAAATCTTGGACATTTGAAAGGCACAGAAATATTTTTTTTAATTTTCTAAAAAAATCTTCTAACCAAGAATATTCAACAGTTTTGTATTTTTTTCTTAAGTATAAAACTCCAACACTCTCCAGTTTTAAAAAAAACACTGATTTGCATTGGGAAATTGATATACACTCATCAACTTTCAATGGTAACAAAAACCAGGAATTGGTTGGCATGATTGAAAAAGTGAATATCATGAGTACTCACAGAGTACAATGTCCCTTTACAATTTGGCACATCTTTGAAAAAGTATTGTTTTCATTTATGATGAATTTAATTCTGGAGCAGTGAATTTAAGCTCAGACCTTTGAATTACTTTTGAATGAAGTTAAGAAGGGAGACAAAGTCAGTGAATTATTATCATATAATTGTTCATAGGATGAATATTATCTTCATTTTGCACAGGGAAATCTAAACTTCAGATACTTTGAATAACTTTGCCAAGTTAACAAAGTAATCCTTCTAGGGTTCAAATTCATGCTTCCTGACTCCCAGCCAGCCTTGCTGAGCTTCCTTTAGGAATTATTGTACCTTTGCACAGAAAATATTTCACTCTGTTTTATGTGCAAGTTAGGTAAAGGTATGTTTTCCCGACTTATAATTCATCTTACAGGTTTGTGATTTCCTGTTTGTTTGATGTTAGGCTTGGCCACATGACACACTTTGGCCAATGAGATGGTGGGTCATAGAACAGCATTGCCCCATCAGAGTGGATGCTTTAAATACAATTATGCGAGCTCCTCTAGCTCTTTTGTGCTCCTCCCCTTTCCCACGAGCCTGGGGAGTATTTGCTGTTTTACTCCAAGTCCTGGGTGAAGAGATACGTGGATCTTGGTAGTATCAAGTGTAACTACAGTCAATACAATGAGACCTATTCTCTCATCCTTAATCAGAACTGATCTTGCCTTTACAGGTGAGGAATATTATCTTGCAATTATATTATTTATAATAAGAGGAATTTAGAAAATAGTTGAATAAATGTTTATTGGAATTTTTGTGGTTTAGATCACTGGAGAGAATTTTGTTTCTCTCCAAAGTTTCTATTATCTCTTTTAGGGTGTGTAGCAAGATTTGTTGTCAGGAATATTTATTCTTCCCTACAACCCTCAGGAATAGAGTGAGCAAGTATGCAAACAAAACTTTTATGTGCACCAGTTGTGCTTGAGATGACAAGAACAATAGTTATATTCAAAACAATAGAGAAAATAATTTCCATAAAGCGTTCTATAGTTGAAATTTACTTACTCATTGGTTGCAGTCAGATCAGCAAAAACTGATTATTCAGATCTCACTGGCCCACTAACAGAACTGTTTACCCAAATGTAATTCTACATGATACTGCAATTGATATTAAATGCCATTATAAGAAAAAAAAATAGTCTCATGAAACTCATTTTGCCTGTGCCTCTTTTAAGAATAATTTGAAGATGTTTATTACACAGCAGAGAAATTTTTCTGCAATTTTACAGAGGATAATATACTTCTCATTAGTAAATAGTTTGTTTTGATCTTATCTTTGTAGTAAATTCATCTAACTAACCAGGGTCCTTTTGTTTCTTTGAAACTAAAAATCTTATACCTCAATTTTGCATCTGTTTTTCTTAGCTGTATTTTTCCTGTATGTCCATGGCATCACATTCTTTGTTCTCATTTCTTTTATTTTAATTTTACCTATCACGTTATATTTTGTGTCATCGTATATTCTTTAAAACCTTTGTGGAACGAATTATAGCATCATTATAGAAATACATATTTTTACAGTTCTGACATGAATCCATATACATTGGTGTCTGTAAGTAAGCATTATGCTTTCTCAAAATACCAGTAACAATACCAGTAAGGGACAAAATAATATATCTTTAGTTTTCTCATGTAAAAATAGGATTACTAATGATCTGATACCTATGGTCTTTTTTTAAGCCCAAATAATGTGACTCTATCCTCTTAAGCAAAAGCAACAATTACCCAGTCCTTTCCATCCCCACCTAGTAATAGTAGAACTAATATAGGAATAAACTGTTCTTGCATAATATTTCCTTCATCACCTTGTTCTCAGTAAGATCATGCCTCTCTCACTTTTGTGTGTATATTAGTTGCCTTAGGATCTTCAGTTTCTGATTCCGTAATTATGGAGGGGTCTGAGATTCTGCATTTCTTAGGGTGACACTGCTTGTCAGCAAACCACATGTGAAAGGGATTAGACTCAACTAAATGTTGTGGGAAATAATTGGATGTTAGCAACTCAAGCAGGAAAAATTTTACAGGTGCTCTCTAAATTGAAACATATATCAGGGACCTGTCACCTCATAAGTCTGTTACTCAAAAAAAGGTAAAAATGCCACATTTTTATGGCTGGTGACCTGAAATTACCCTATTTTCAATAAGGTGGTTATTTGCATCATGTAATTTATAAAACCAAAACAGTATGCAGCACAGGAACCTTAAGAATAATAAATGAGTAAGCATTCTTCACCTTGAGAAAAAAGGAATATAAAACGAAGTTGCTAGGACCAGAATCAAAACTGTAATTACTAAATTTCAGCATATTATAAAAATAAGTTCTAGAATTTAGGTTGTATAGTTAGCTTAAAGAAGACGTGCTTGTTGATGCATTTTGTTTTGGTTTAAACAAATCTGTTGGCATTCTGCAAAGAAAAACAGAGACAAATGGTTTAAACAGAGCTTCACTCTGTGTTTCAGCACACTGCCATAAAACAAGTTAGATGAAATTAAGCATGCAGTAAGATGGAAAAATTTTGCTGGCGTTATCACAAGTGCTTACCATAAATATATTATAGTACATGCAAAAAGACTGCAGGGAAAGCTAGTGCTATCAAACTGTGAATTGATTTCATCCATACTTTTCATACTGGCTGCTTTTATTTGTTTATTTTGGTTTGCTTTGTTTTGTGTGATTATCATTCACAACTGAAATATGCAGAAAAACACACCATTAATTCTCTCCATTATTTGTGAAGCATTAATGAGGAATTATGTAAACATTGATATTTTTAATGAAGACAGCTTTCCTTTTAGTGAATTTATTGGGGCTAGGGGGATAAGAGTGTTCCATGTTATTAAAAATAAATCTGCAGAAAAAATATGCCTGCCTTGACACTAGACTGTGATCTTCTTAGGGGATTTTCATTTTATTCATCTTTGGACCCTCAGAGCCTAGCATAACTGTTGGTAAGTAATTATTTGCTACATCGTTGCTTCTTCATGCTGTATCATATGATAATAAGAAAAATCTTATTAGGTCAAATTAATGTTGTATTAAACTCGGTTTTATTTAGAGTATCATCTAAGCCAAATTATTGAAGACTATAAAAGCAATGAAGGAAGTTAGGACCAAAACACGTTGCCATATGATTTTTTTTTTTTTTATAATAGAAACAAGAGTTCTGTAATCAATGGAAAGTCAAACTCTTTACTTCTCTTTTTAATTTCACAAACCATATAAGAGCACTCTTTGCTTATAACAAATATATTATCATATTATTTTCATGACGCTAGGGTTCCTGTTCTGTCCTTTATTATGACCACCATAAAGCTTATAGGACGAGGGGTTGGAGACCTTTCTAGTAGTCATACAATCAAACATTTTGTTTCTTTTCAATTTTATCAATCAGTTTTCTTCCTCTCTTGATTATTAATGTTGGTCATATAGATACAACATCTGCATATATTGTACAACTGATTTTTTAAAATTTATTGAATGCCTATTTGTGCCAATTACTATACCAATGAATGAGACCCAAGTTTGCCTTAATAGTGAACATAATCCTTGTTTTCTGAACTTGTGGTTCACTCGCTAAAAGCAAGTCTAATTTTGTGATTCACTTAATTTTTGTATTAACATTTTATATTCTTCATACTAGCACTTGTAACAATACCATTACTGTTACTCTTTTAACTCACCTTAGACTTCAGTATTTACTACACACCTCAACATTAAGCACAATTCAGCAAAAAAAAAAAAAAAAACTCTGTTGACTGGTGAGTACGTGTCTACCTGAACTATAAAAACAGGTTCACTCAGAGAGCATTTAAAGATATTTATGTGTGTTAGACTTAACAAGAGTGTCTAAAATATATATGAAGAAAAACTATAAAATACTCCTAAAAGATATAAAACTGGAGTTGAAAAGTGAAAAAAAAAAAAAAACTATGCTGTGCTTGAATAATGATAGACATAATAGACATTAAAGTATTTTATAAAGCCCCCTTAATCAAAGTTAATTCATTAGGGGCACCTGGGTGGCTCAGTTGGTTGGGCGACTGCCTTCAGCTCAGGTCAAGATCCCGGAGACCCAGGATTGAACCCCACATTGGGCTCTCTGCTCGGCGGGAAGCCTGCTTCTCCCTCTCTCACTCCCCCTGCTTGTGTTCCCTCTCTCTCTGTGTTTATCTCTGTCAAATAAATAAATAAAATCTTTTTAAAAAATTCATTAATATATCAAATAGGTAGCAACAGAATATTCAAAAGTAGGTTGAAATAAACATTGAATATATAAAAGGGTAGCAAATAAATCAGTGGGAAATAGGAACACCTGGGTCACTCAGTCAGTTAAGCATCCAACTTTTTTTTTAATTGATTTTTTTTAATTTTATTTTTTCAGTGCCCCAAGATTCATTGTTTATGCCCCACCCTGCGTGCTCCATGCAATACGTGCCCTCAATACCCACCACCAGGCTCGCCCATCCCCCCTCCCCTCCAAGACCCTCAGTTTCTTTCTGAGTCCAAATCTCTCATGTTTCATTTCCCCGATTTATCCCACTTTCCATTTCCTTTCCTTCTCCTACTATCCTCCATATTACTCCTTATAACTCTTGATTTCGGCTCACGTCATGGTTGCAGGGTCATGAGATCAAGTTTTGTGTGGGGCTTTATGCCCAACAGGGAGTCTGCTTAGCATTCTCTCTCTCCCTCTTGCTCTGTGCCTCCCACCCCTCACACATGTATGCCCTCTCTCCCTCTCTCTCAAATAAATAGATCTTAAAAAAAAAATCAGTGGGAAATGAAAGATATTTTAAAAGATCTTAAATAATTAGCTATTTGTCTGAAAATATTAAATGTGATCTGGTTCAGATACCACATACAAGAAAGTAGATAATTTATAAGTGGATTAGAGATATGCAGATAAAAGTAACAATTTATGATTACTGGAAAAGTTTGGGCAATTTTTTTATAAGATGGCTGTGGGGAAATATGCTCAAATAAGACTCAAAATCAGAAGTAATACTAGAAAGAATAACATACATAACTAAATAAAAATAAACAAAAATTACATATAGGAATACACCAAGATAAAAGTAAAAAAAAAAAAAATGGAATATTGAGGGAAAACTGCAATGATATCATAGAGTTATTATGATGAATATATTTTAAAAGTTCTAAAAATGATATAAAAAAGACCATCACTTACAGAAAATGGATAAGATAGGGACACAGAAACTGCTCTCATTTAAAATTAGGAGAAATGTACATTAATATTATGTGAAATACTACATTTCATCCATTGAGACATTTGTCATTTAATAGCATCTTTGATGAGCTACTGGGGAACATATGCTTCCACACTATTGGTGGTAATACAAAATGTTGCGACCTTCTGTGGAGGTGAATTTGCCTGTCTCTAACAAAATTACACCTGTAGTCACCTTTTAACCCAGTAATCCTATGTCTAGGAATTCATTCCAAAGATACATTGCAAAAATTCAAACTGACTAAAGATTATAATTACAGTGCTATTTAAAATAGCAAAAGAGAAAAAGAACCCAAATGTTCATCTATAATGGAATGTATATAAAATTATTATAGATTGACACCATGGAACCACCTTTAACAGGAGCAATCTTGAGATAATGCTTTGGGTTGATCTCCAGGACACACTATTCCAAAAAATGTAAATAGTATTATATCTTTTGACAAGAAATTGATAGAATAAAAATATATTTGTATTTGTTTATAAATCCAAATAACTCAATTGAAAGATGAACAACATTAATAAAAGTAGTTAATTAAGGGAGTTGAGGGAATCAGCTGGAGAGGATATTTTGGAAGGTAGACTCTGAATGTATCTTGTATAATTCTGACCTTAGGATCATGTAAAAGTCTTACATATTAAAAAATACTGAAACAAACAAAAAAAAAACCCCTCTGTTTTTAGATAGAACCTTAACTACATAGAGAGTTATTTTCTGTTTCTTTTAAATATAAAATTTGATGGGTGCCTGGGTGGCTCAATGGGTTAAAGCCTCTGCCTTTGGCTCAGGTCATGACCTCAGGATCCTGGGATCAAGGCCTGCATGGGGGGGGGGGGGGTCTCTGCTCAGCAGGGGGCCTGCTTCCTCCTCTCTCTCTGCCTGCCTTTCTGCCTACTTGTGATCTTTCTCTGTCAAATAAATAAATAAAATATTTAAAAAATAAATAAATAAAATATAAAATTTGATTGAATATACCTGGTGAGATATATCCTTAGGGAAAATTAACTGCAAATAATCTTAGCCTGTATTCAGAATTCATGTTTTAATAATAATGTTATTTGTAATCTTCATTAATGTATGTGTATGCAAACATAGTAGATATCTATTGCATGTGTATTATATTATATATATAATTATATATTATTGGTTAATTATATAGAGTTAATTTTACGTGTCAACTTGACTGGACTAAGGAATTAAGATAGTTGTCAAAACATTATTTCTGGGGCACCTGGGTAGGTCAGTAGGTTAAAGCCTCTGCCTTTGGCTCAGGTCATGATCTCAGGGTCCTGGGATCCAGGCCCACATAGGGCTCTCTGCTCAGTGGGGCGCCTGCTTCCTCCTCTCTCTGCTTGCCTCTCTGCCTTGTGATCTCTCTTTCTCTGGGTCAAATAAATAAATAAAATCTTTAAAAAAAAACACATTATTTCTGGATGTGTCTGTTAGGGTGTTTCTGAAAATAATTAGGATTTGAATTGATGAACTGAGTAAAGCTGATGGTCTTTCCCCAGTGAAGTAGGCAGCATCCAGTCTGTTTGGTGCCCCTGAAGAAAACAAAAAGGTAGAGCAAGGACAAATTTACTATCTGTGCTTGAGCTAAGACATGCACTTTCTGCCCTCTGATCAGTACTTCTGGTATCTTGGGCTTTGGGGCTCGGATGGGAACTTAAGCCACTGGGCCCATATATCTCAGGCTTTTGGACTAGTACTAGATTACAGTACCAGTTTTCTTGGTTCTACAGCATACAGATGACAGATCATGGGACTTCTCAATCTTCATTACCATGTGAGTAAATTCCTGCCATAAATCTCTTGTTGTGTGTGTATGATTGGTTTTATTTCTCTGGAGAACCCTGACAAGATATATACAAGGAAAAAAAATACAAACACAAACATACACACACACACACTCTGTCTCTCTCTCTCTCTCTGCTTGTACGTAAAATGAATGATTATGCTGACATTGTCAAAACAAAGATTTTTAAGCATAAAACAAAAATTTGATATATTTTTAATCAGATTATTAAGTACAATACCAAAATCTTAATTTTGAGTTGGATATATTGGCATGCATTCATGCAGTATTTTTCTCTTTCAAAAAATTTGTAATTCATGGGGTGCCTGGGTGGCTAAGTTGGTTAAGTGACTGCCTTCGGCTCAGGTCATGATCCCGGAGACCGGGGATCGAGTTCCACATCGGGCTCCCTGCTCATCGGAAAGCCTGCTTCTCCCTCTCTCACTCCCCCTGCTTGTGTTCCCTCTCTGGCTGTGTTTCTCTCTGTCAAATAAATAAAAAATATTAAAAAAATATTTCAAAAATTTTGTAATTCTTACCTCTGTTTCCTTTAAAAGTGTAGATGCAGTAACTAACCTTTTAGCAATGAGCACCTTCAGTGTTTATCTTATGATCTCTAATTACTATTGCTTTATATCTTTAGAGAAATAGAAATAGGACATGTACAACATGAAACTAGAACTTTTTGTTCTAGAAACTAGAAACCAAGGAAGCTATTAAAGTTCCAGTGTTGTGCCATAAGGGGACAAATGCCCCTGTGAAGAGGCTTATATTAGCTATATTGTTGCAATATGAAGACCATAAAAACATCTATGGAGTATTTTTGCCAAAAAATAAAATATGATCTAGTTGCTAGATAAATCATTTTATAGAAACCAGGTAGAAAAAAATGTTAAGTGTCAGCACAGGTATGCAATCAAGAATATGTGAATATGGAGTATTGTATAAGACAAATGAGAAGAATAAAAAGGAAGCAAATTTCTCATGAAAGAGTTTTAAAATGCATTCAGTGTTTAAACATGTTTGATTTCTAATTTGAAAAAAACATATATTGCATTCTAAGAAAATCAAGGTTCTATGAACTTAACACAATATTTGGTGCTATTAAAAACATTTTTAAGAAATCTGGGTGTGATACTGTTATTATGGTACTGTTTTTAAAAGTGTCTTTGTTTGGCAATATGTAACAAGATTTTTATGAATGATGTCATTTCCAAGATTTGCTTTAAAATTACCCAGCAGGGGCGCCTGGGTGGCTCAGTTGGTTGAGCGACTGCCTTTGGCTCATGATTTCAGAGACCCAGGATCGAGTCCCACATCGGGCTCCCTGCTTGGCGGGAAGCCTGCTTCTCCCTCTCTCACTCCCCCTGCTTGTGTTCCCTCTCTGGCTGTGTTTCTCTCTGTCAAATAAATAAAATCTTTAAAAATAAACAAATAAATACATAAATAATAAAATAAAATAAAATAAAATAAAATAAAATAAAATAAAATAAAATAATAACCCAGCAAGTGTGTGTGTGCAGGGTGGAGAGGCAGAAAGATATAAAAATGAAGTAAGTATGGCCATATATTAATGACTGTTGGACAAGGGTCCTTATAGTAATATCCTTTCTACTCATGGGTATATGTTTGAAAATTTTCATAATGAAAACTTAAAAAATCAATAAGCAAACTATTGAATGTTGCAAAACAAAGTAAAACAACAAAACAACCAACTGAATCAGTATTCTTAGAAGTAGGTCATAACAGACACATGAAAAGTTGTTCAACATCACCAACCATCAGAGAAATATAAATCACAACCGCAATGAGATACCACCTTCCACCTGTCAGAGTGTCTAGTATCAAAAAGATAAGAAATAACAAATGTTGGCAAGGATGTGGTGAAAAAAGAACCCTCATGCTTTGTTGATGAAAATGTAAATTACATACAACCACTATGGAAAACAGTGTGGAGGTTCCTAAAATTCTTAAAAATAGAGATGCCATATGATATAGTAATTCCACTACTGGGTATTTACCCAAAGAAGACAAAAAAATATATATACACCCCTATGTTTATTACAACATTATTTACAATAGCCAAGATACAGAAACAACATAAGTATCCATTGGTAGATGAATGGATAAAGATACGACATACATATACTTTGGAATATTCAGTTGTAAGAAAAAATGAGATCATGCCATTTGTGACAACATGGATGGACCTAAAAGAAATTATGCTAAATGAAATAGGTCAGACGGAGAAAGGCAAATCACGCATGATTTTGCTTATATGTGGAATCTAAAAACAAAACAAACACAAAAGGAGCAGAAACAGAACTACACATACAGAAAACAGACTGGTGGTTGTCAGAGAGGAAGGGGTATGAGGGGGCAAAACGGATGAAGGAGAGTGAGAGGTTTGGGTTATCAGTTACAGAGTGAGTAAGTCACAGGGATGAAAGGTACAGCATAGGGACATAGGATAGACAATGGTATTATAATAATAGCGTGGTATAGTAACAGATGGGAGCTACACTTGTGTGTGATACACCTAAAAATAACATAACATTAACTATACTTCAATTTAAAAAAAAGATTAGAAAACTTAAAAAGAAAAAGAAAAAAGAAGCAGGACTTGAATGTTCACACGTTTAGGAATTCCCAGATAATTTACTGTGCAAGCAGAATTAAAGACTACCACTAAGAAACAACAGGGCAGCCAAGGTTGAAGTGACCAGGAACAACACTAACATATCTGTTGATGTGAGCTGGTTGGACACATTATAGCTCTACTTGTGATACAAATACTAAATAAGACATTTCCTGTCCTGTGAGATTTTTCAAAGTCACTAAAAACTGATAACAAAGCAATAGCTTTCAAATAAAGTTCTTTTTTGGCATCTGTGAAATAACTGAGCCAAAATCAGTTTTACAAACCTGAGCTCAACTTTCTCCCCAGGGCTTTTTAAGCCAATTGAGAATTCTGTAGGGTGAGGAAAAATTAAAGCATAAGAGTTTTAGAGTGAACTAGTGGTATGTGTGGTGTTTTCCTTAGAAGTTGGGAGAAAAGAGGTAATCTTTCCCTTCTTCTCAAACTAAACGAAGGGTTTTTTTTTTTTTTTTTTTTTAATTGTTACTTAATTTTTTTTTTCCAGTGTTCCAAGATTCATTCCCCATTCCCCACACC
The DNA here is from genome assembly GCA_004023965.1 of Spilogale gracilis. Classification (NCBI taxonomy): domain Eukaryota; kingdom Metazoa; phylum Chordata; class Mammalia; order Carnivora; family Mephitidae; genus Spilogale; species Spilogale gracilis. The sequence goes on along the minus strand of PITA01008510.1, from coordinate 72,770 downwards.
CAGTGTTCCATGCAAGAGGTGCCCTCAGTACCCACCACCAGGCTCTCCCATACCCCCACCCCCCTCCCTCCAAGTCCCTCAGTTTGTTTCTGTGTCCAAAGTCTCTGTTGTTAAACGAAGGTATTTTTAAGGCAAAATTAGGAGATACTGACCAGTGCTGTTTGAAATTGACAGGACATATGGAGTGTCTCCAGGCACTGCAGGGACAAGTCTAAACACGAAGGACTATGGCTCTAATGACTTGAGATGGCGAAAGAAAGAAAAAGAAAAAGAAAAGAAAGAAAGGCACTGCTAGAAGTCAACACTTCCCTACTTAGACCTGCCCACTTGCAAAGGACTGGATGTGGATCTTCCAGGAGACTTTAAAAGGAATTCTATCCAGGACTATACCTGGAAGCAGAGGAGATCTCAGTGAAATGGTGAACTGCTAAAGGTCCAGGACTAAGAGAATATTGTAAAGCAGTTAGCTAGAGCAAGTACGAAATTACTGTAGTTGGAGGTCTCGCAGCTTCATCAAAAATGTACACACACACAAAATGCCAGGGAAGAAGAACCAGTAACCACATATCTGACACCTACAGGGCACAAGCACCCAGACTGGAAGACCTTTTCTGCTCCTTTGGAGTCTGTCCAAGAGCGGCCAAGATACTTGGGTGGTACGGAGTTTTGGAATTGGGCATACTAACCAGCTTATAAAGCTCCTCTCCCCACTAAGCCTAGATTAGACATGAGCAGCAGAAGGGAAAAAGTTTGAAGTTTTCATGTGTTTTGAGCATTCATATGTCATAGGACAGTGCTTTTCATTTATTGTACTGAGGCAACTTTTGTGACTGAATAGTGATGTGGTTTGGAGCGGTGGTGTTGGGATCTGGAGCCTACATGCAAAAAGAATTCTTGAGACATCTTTGGTGCAAAAAGGTAGTTTTATTAAAGCACGAAAACAGGACCCATGGGCAGAAATAGCTGCTGCACTGGATTTATGAGGGGTGACTGATTATATACTTGAGGGTTGGGGGAGTAAGATAAGGTAAAAGGGAGGTTTCCTAAAGGACTTTCAGATGCTTAAAGAAGACTCACAGGATCCTGGAGTCCTGGCTATAGTCAAGCTTTTCCCCTCTAATAAGGCATTAACATTAAGATAGTTGCAAGTTTCCTGAAAGAGTGTTATACTCTGCCTATTTGAAGTATTTGTCAATGGGCTGCAGGTTATAAAGAAATTTAATTTTATTTACAGTCCCTTCTGCCTTTGTTTCCCACATCTCTATGGAGGGGAGGGTAATGTTAGAGCTCCAGGAAATTGAGTCCATGGGTCTCTGGAAATTAGACTATTGATTAGAATGCTGTTTTCATATAAATTGCTAAGACATTTGTAAATTGATGGGGACTCCTGTCCTGCGGGAGTTAACCATTTGATTTTGTTTGTTTGTTTGTTTTCCTTCTCTTAGCTTTAGGGCAGCCAGGAGTGCCTGAAGAATGTCACACAGATCCTAGCTGGGGGGAGGGGGAGTGTTAGATTGTGCTTTGCCCTCACTCACCTTCTACTCCCTTATCAAATAGTATCTAAAAAGCTATAATCCTCCTCAAAATTTCATCCAAGTTTGGGAGACATGGAGATAAGAAAGCAGATTTGTGGAGAAAAAATAAATAAAATGTACTGAACAATATTTATAACGTTATAAATATGTAAGTAAGATATACCACACTTGCTTATTTGTTTAATATCTGTGTGACATCTAAAAGAACTAGAGAGAATGAGAAATTTTCAGTTTCAAAACTATTTTCATGATTAACGTAAAAAATTAAATATCCATTAAATGTCTCAAAATTTTTCACCAAAGAATATTATGTACACCCCCTATTCTATGAGGCTGTGTATGTGAGAGAGAGGGATGGGGGAGAAGGAGAGAGACTGAGACTTCATTCAGACATCGAAGGAGAAAAATGTGGGAGAATATAAAGCAAACTGGATCTGAATCTCATGGCGTTAACATAAATGTGCTTTGGGCCTCCCATCATAGAAATTCACAAAGCGTTGATGGTGAGTCTGATCTCTATATATGAATCTCTGAACTGCTGTTCCACAAAGACACAGAAAGGGATCAACCAAAGAAGAGCACAGGAGCCATGCCGGCATTCAATGAATGTACTAACTGCTTTTTTACAGTGTTCTTCAATGTGTTACTTCTGTCATGCTGGGACCTGCATAACAATGAAATGTCATACTTCACTACCCTTCCTGCCAGTGGTACAGTTTATTTTCTTGTCTTCTGATAGAGTTCATAAATTTAATAACTGCCTTTTATCCTGGTCTCTATACTCCCTTTCAGCTTCCTATTCAGTCCTCTCTCTGCAGGCTTGCAGGAAATGCCTCATTTTAGGTTTTCTGTAAAGGACATAATAGACAAGAAAAGCAAAAAAGGAGAGGATATTATCTATCATTTAGAAATGGACAAGGGGCAATCAGACCAGTTTAATAGAGACAGAGTAGTGGGGGGGAACTCCTTGCTATTGTAGTATTTACCATGTTCTGGACTGGACAATTTGGACTGGAATAAATTGAGCAGTTTGTGTTGAAAAGTATATTATGATACTTCTGCTCAGTGTCCATTTTGAAAAAAATAGTAATTGATCCTTAATCAAAAAAATAATAGGGTTATTTTCAGGGAAATCTGACAAAATGGGACTGATTTTCCAACTAATTAAGAAATACAGTGATGGATTTGAGTGTTTCTGCTTTGATGCATGTGGCTATAATTAATAATGACTTTGCAGGTCTCCACATGTTTCCTAAATGACAATGACAATATCATTAATGAGGTGCATTATTGTACCGATTTTTTTGGAAGTTGGGAAATAATAGAGTAAGGTTCAGGCAATATTTCTAAAGGAATATCATCTGGTGGTGAAACTGATAATCCTTCATTCACATTCTCATTAAAATCTGAATAGGCAGCACACCACATTTGAGTTCCTCCTAAACATGCAGGCAAGCACATTACTAGCAAATTGCAAGAGTGAGTGTGTAACTAGACATCTTTGTTCCTGTCCCATGTTCTATACCTTTCACCTCTTTGATTAAAAACACAGCATGTAGGAATGAATCATTGTTAATCTCAGAGAAAATGGTTTCTAACATTGAATTATTTAAATGCTAATTGCAGTGCATTGCCTACAAATAATCAACCGGAACTTTTAACTAGATGATGTTTAATTCTCTTTTGAAATACCAAGTGGCTTTCAATACTTCCATAGTTCTTTTTGCATCCCGATAAGTAAACATCAAAGTGTGTACGTTAGAAGAAGTATGAGATTAACAATTGCTGGAATTAATTTTCTATCATATTTTATTCTTATTCTTATTCTATGGCATTAGAATTCAGGAACATAATGTTGTTCTATGCACTCATAAAAATACTAATACTAGATACATTTGATATGAATATACTCTTGTAATTTCTTTCATGCCATTTTATTTTTTCTCTTGCAATGCTAATAACAGGCTTTGTAAGAAAATTGTGAGGTGGCTCATAGTTAAATCATTCTCTCAGTGAAATTTTCAGAGTTGATGAAAGGCAGTATTTTTAAGTTAGAATATTAAGAAGCTGTTCTTAAATTTTGATGTGCATAAGGCCCAGTTGAGGTATCCATTCAAAGTACATGTTCCTGGGCTGCATCCCTAGAGATTTGGAATAAATCCAAATTTGGATTTATGGGGAGGAATCTCATGGAGTTAACATAAATGTGCTTTGGGCCTCCCATTATAAAAATTAGGGAGGAATCCCAGACTTTGCATTTTAATTGTCAGCTCTTTTTGTGTGATTCTCTTACATTTACAAAAGCATGTTTTGAGAATTTGTTTTTTTCATTACAATAGCAACACTTTTAAATATCTTTATTATCTAGAATACCATCATCACATTTCCAGTTTTTTCTAAATTTGCTAAGTAGTTTACTTCATTTTATTCTTTCTTTCCCTAGTCTTAAAACTGTTTCATCTCTTCTTAAAATAACTTTTGTTTAATTTATTATCTACGTTTTGTGCTTATGTAATTACAGCTCCCACCTGGCTGGCTTTCCTCTGCCATTTTTCTCTATGTTAATACATTATAAATACTGTTATTGAAACAATTCTTATATTTATTTAAGATCTGTTGAGCCACATTATTGTCAAAGCAACTATGCATAGATTAACACAACTGCTTTCAAATGTTAAGGCTATGACTTAAGAATGCCATTTATAATATGATGATATATACATATATATATTACTACAGTATGCATATAAATATGCAAAATCTGCCTACTTGTGATCTCTCTGTAAAATAAATAAATAAAATCTTTTAAAAATTTTAATAAGATAGGGGTTTGAAAATAGAAATAACAGTTTTAAATAACATATAAATTGATAAAAGTTAAGTAAATTTAGTCTCACGAGCCTCTTTTGTGTCTTGTACCATTGTGGATCCTTGGATCTATCACTCAATAGCTGGCATTTTTCAACTTTCCTCCAACTGAAAAATATGTTTATATATGAATCCCTGAAGTAAATTCCAATAATGAATACAATGGCCTACTTTTAATTAAAATATTATCTTTCATATAATGATTAGTGTGTTTCAACAGATTAATTAAACTGCAGTAGACTTTTCATTTTCAATTCTTTGAATTTGATAGCTTTGGTTTACCTCACTCCCCACCACATGCTCCTATGTTTGATTTTCAGTGCTTCTAAATTTGTGTCAGGGGCTTGTGAAAATAGTTTCTTGTGGTTCAGTCTCCCGGTTCCTTGGGTTATAAATGTTTTTCCATCCTCCACCAGAAATTTCTGGTTTGATTTTTTTTTTTTAACTATTTTCAAGATGTGGGCTAGATGTCAACATTCTATAATTGTTCCTGTGAATTCAACTAGAAAACTTTTCATCTGATGGAGATATTCAACTTCTTTGCAGTTTAATTGTATTCACGGAAATGAATTATTGTGCATAATAGTCCAGGCATTTCTACCGGTAGGAAATGTAATTCTTTCCGTGTTAATTATTTTAAGTAATACATTGTTGACATTTACTTCAGTGAACAAAACAAACAATTAAAAAGGCAAAAAATAAAAAAGGCAACATTAGAGATACAGAGCGAACTAATATAAAATCATTTAAAAGCATCATATCATAATATTTACAAATAAATTATTCATTTACCTTCACTTTTGCCCTCATGAAGCAAATGTTTCCTCAATTAAATCAAAACTGAAAATTCTTATTTAAAAAACTTGCTAAGAAAAAAATGACTTCTTATGAAATTGTCTAATGAATTAATCATCCTTATACTTCAATGATATTGTAATTTACTGCATTCCTTGGCAGCAAAACAATGTTTTTAAAAGGTGAAGCCTGAGTGAGTGGTTTCCAAGTTAGATATATAAATTCCTTATGAGTTTATATATTGACTTGATATAAAATGCATTAGGCATTTTATATCATTAGGCAAAGTCTTAACAAGGATTACAAATAACCTAACAGTGGATATTCATGATCTGTAAATAGAATTCACATTTTAATATATGTATTAATGACTAAGTCTAATGCTAAATACATTTCTAATAGATAACAAAAATTATGTGCAATATCAAGACCTCGGGTCATCTCTTTCAGTGCACAACACACATAAACACACACATTTGCAATTCATGCATTCAAAGTTTCAGAAATTTTCATTATTAAAGTTTCAGAAGACTGAGTAATATGAATTTGTCAGATTAATGTGTATGTATATATGATTGATGAATTACATTTTCTTAATTCTTCCAAGTTTGTTTTTTCTTTTAATGGGGTGGGTGGACTTTAAGCTCAAAAACATTTTGAACATAAATAAATATAAATTCATTCTAAACCACCATGTGTTCAACAATCAGTCTCATGACATCTCATACAGTGAAAAATGTTTCCAGTGAAGAGTAAGCAAACAGGCTAACAAACCACTATGAAATAACTCTAAATTGAATTTTTAGCTACTCAGCTGTTGCACTCACGGATTTTGATGATTTAAGTTGGAAAGTCTGTATTTCTGATGCATATGATTGTAGTTAAAGAAAAATAATCATCATCTGTGTTCTAGTAAGCTTTTTCAAAGTAATCATTTTCTTTATTTCATACAAATAAAATAAATAATTTAGTTTAGATCTGATAGTTTAATTTGTGTGGATTTATCATATATTTATTATCCCAATTTTCCAGTCAAAATAGGTTGCACCCAGCAGTGGCATCCCATGGGAAGAGCAACGTAAGGGTCTGCTGCCACACAGGAAGCCATGTTCTATCGATGACTTTGTTTAAAACTGCCAAGGTAGTCTTCTAGTTGGTCTTAATATTGTTCTAAGATATTCAACATAAAACACACTTCTTATTACATGTACTCTTGGTACTTTCCTTACCTGTGTTATGTAGTTGTGAAGATTAAATACAACTTTTGTGGACTGGTATTCTGATATTGTTGTAGTCATTTTCCTTGTCTTAAAAAAATACTAAGAAAACCTAAATACAAGTATAGTTTTAATATTTAGAATATTTTTTTTTGTAGTCTTACTATATGTTTTTAAAGTAAAAACCCAGAATGGTCTCCTTTTGTTCAATTTGAACTGTAAGATTGGTCATGGTTCATAATATGTTCAGAAATACCTGAAAACAAAACATGTTTGCCAAATTCATTCTAATGAAAATAGCTTTTTCCTAAACTTTCCAGATAGTTAGCTCTTAACTAGTATGTGGGTTATCAACTTAGAGTTAGGCCATAATTTTAGAAGAATAACTCATTCCTATTACAAATACTTGAAAGAGTTCAAGTATATAATCACAAAATTTAAAAAGATATAAATTGTAACAAAATATTTAAAGAAATAGAAGTAAAATTTATTAATTTATTTTAGATATTTGTTATTGGGTTTTTAAGGTTTAGATCATACTTTAAAAATGAGCAAATTATGGGCGTCTGGGTGGCTCAGAGGTTAAAGCTTCTGCCTTTGGCTCAGGTCATGATCTTGGGGTCCTGGGATCGAGGCCCGCATTGGGCTCTCTGCTCAGCAGGGAGCCTGCTTCCTCCCCTCTCTCTGCCTGATTGTCTGCCTACCTGTGATCTCTCTCTGTGTCAAATAAATAAATAAAATCTTTAAAAAAAATGAGCAAATTATGTAAGTATATGAATAATACATACATTTAAAATAAGCATATTATATTTGTCTACTGATGACTGGTAATATTGAATGCCATTTTATATGCTTATTGGCAATTTAGATCTCCCTTGCTAAGTGCCTATTGAAGTCTTTTGTCCGTTTCAAAAATTAGTTTGTCGATGTTTTTATTGATATGAGGATATGTATTTAGATGTGAGTCCTTTTTCTTACATACATGTAGGAGATATCTTCTCCCATTTGTTGCTTTGCATTCTCACTTTCTTAATAAAGTCTCTGAGGAACAGAAATTTCCTTTTAGCAAAGTACAATTTATGCTTAATGTTTTTAATGTTTTTCTAGCCTGTTCATAAAATCTTACCTAGCCCAATGTTAGGAAAATATTCCATTTATCTTCTACAAACATAATTGGCTTACTCCAAATTAAGCTTATAATCCATATACATTGTTTTCTTGTATATGGCATTAGATAAAGTTACATTTGTGTAAAGAACCAATTACTGTGGTAAGTTTGTTGGAAAAATCATCCTTTCCTTCCTGTGCTATAGGAATATCTTTTTCACAGTTCTAGCGATCAGATATGCATGGTTCTGTTTCTGAACTCTCTGTTCTCTTGTATTGGTCTCTTTGCATCTCCTTGCACCAATTCCTCACTGTTTAATTTTCTTTGAAATAAGTCTTGAGGGGCACCTGGGTGGTTCAGTTGGTGAAGCCTTTGACTCCTGATTTTAGCTCAGGTCATGATCTTAGGGTCCTGAGATGGAGCACCTTGGAGGACTCTGGGGTCAGCAGGGGGTCTCCTTGAGATTCTTTCCCTCTGCCCCTCCCTTGCTCCTGTGCATATGCTGTCTCTCTCTTTCTAAAGTGAATAAATTTTTTAAAAAATAAGTAAAATAAGTCTTGATATTTGGTGTTGTTTGTTCATTAGCTTTGTTCTTCATCAAATGTGTCTTTGATTCTTTTTTGCCTTTCCACTGCCATATATACTTTAATATCAGCTGGTCAGTTAAAAAACTGTTGGAATTTTGATTGCAATTGATTAAATCTGTAAATCATTTGGGGGAAGTTTTCATCTTAACAATATCAAAGACTTCTAACTGATGAACATACTGTGTTTTCCTTTATGTCTTCAATTGATAGCCTTTTTTTAAGAAGCATTTAATGGTTCCTTAGAATCTACAACTTGCATTAGGGCCTACCTTATATTGTAACTATTACCAATGCCAGACATGGCGAAAACCTTAAAACAGTTTAACATTTCCTCCCCACTTTTCTGTTTTGTACTATTACTGTCATAAAATGTATTTCTACATATATTCTAGATCCAAGAAACAGTATTATCAAACTAAATGTATTTATTGAATTCTTAACTTTAGCCATGGTCAAAAGATCTACTATACATATAAATATCCAATTTTATTACTTGGAAGGTCTACCTTTTACAAAAGACTTGATTATAAACACAGTTCAGCAAAGTTCTTTGCCACTTTATGACAGGGATTGCCTTTTCTCCATTGTCCAATAACCTGTTCATCATTCAATCTGAGACTTCATCAAGACGACCTTTTACTGCATATTCCTAGCCACATCGGTACATGATTATGTATTCTCTGAGAAGATGGAAGCTTTCTCAGCAGCTTTCCTTTCACTCTGTTCTCTCACCAGAATCACCTTAAAATGTCCCATCTCAACAGTCTCCACTTCTAGCGTAAATTCCAGTATCTACTCAATACTCAATTCCAAAGTCACTTCCACATTTTTAGTTTTTCTAGCAGCAACCAACTTCTCAGTACCAATTTCTTAGTTTGGCTACTATAACAAAGTACCATAGACTGAGTGGCTTAAACAACAAACCTTTATCTCTTTCACAGTTCTGGAGGCCATAGATTTAAGATCAGGGTACCAGCATATTTGAGTTCTTGGTGAGTCCCTCTTTCTGGTTGACAGAGAGTATATTCTTGCTGTATCCTCACATAATAAAAAAGGATCTAGTTAACTTTTCTTATAAAATTCCTAATACCATTTGTGACATTTCTATCCTCATGACCTTGGGGTGCTTCCATGTTTTAACTATTGTGAATAATGCTACTATGAACATGAGTATACAAACATATCTTTGAGACTCTGCTTTCAGTTATTTGGGAGTATATATCCAGAAGTAGAATTGTCATACCATATGGTAATTGTATTTTTAATTTTTTGGAGAAATCATCATATTATTTTCCACATCAGCTGTACTGTTTTACTTTTCTACCAACAGGCAATAAGCATCCCAATTTCTCCATATCATCATCAACACATCATTTTCTGGTTGGTTTGTTCATTTCTTTTCGACAGTAACCATCCCAATGGGTAAGGAGTGGTATGTCATTCTAGTTTCTAAGAGCATTTACCTATGATTTGTGATGTTGAACATTTTTTATGTGTTTACTTGTCTGTGTATAATTTCTTTGGAGCAATGTCTATTTAAGTCCTTTGGCTATCCTTGAATCAAGTTATTTGTATTTTTGTTTTTGAGTTTTAGGAGTTCTCTATATATCCTGGTTACTAATCCCTTATCAGGTATACAATTTGCAAATGTTTTCTCCCATTCTGTGGGTTATTCTTCTACTCTGTTGCTGTTATCTTTTGATACACAGTTTAAAAAATTTTCATGGATCTCAGTTTTTTTTGAATTTTCATTTTCTTTTATCTTCTGTCTTTTTTCTATGTCTTTGGTGTCATATCTAAAAATTATTGCCAAATCCAATGTCATAAAGGTTTTGTGCCATATTTTCTTCTAAGATTTTTATAGTTTCAGGTCTTACATTTAAGTTTTTCATCCATTTGAGTTAATTTTTATATATGGTGTTAGATAAGTGTCCAGCCTCATTTTTGTACATATGGCTGGATATCTAGTTTTCCCAGTACCATTTCTGGACAAAACTGTCCTTTTTCTATTGCATGACATTGACCCTTGCAAAAAATAATTTGGGTGTTATGTTTTGAAATAAAACAATGTAGTTTAGATGTGGAAACATAGTACATGTGGTAGTTATTAGGTCTGATAATAAATTCTAGTTATCTGCCTTAGGAGAACATGGCAAATTTGCATGTTTCTGCTATATTTGTATGTCTTTTGTCAGGAAATAAGAATCTAAGTATTCTTTTCTATTTTAAATGTACTCTTTAAAATTTTTATTTAATTTTTAATATTTAAAAAAATCTATTTTTGAAGTTTCATTGATGTGTGTTATGTTTGTTTTGTATTATATTTGTTTCAGGCATACAATATAGTGATTTGACATTTCTATACATTACAAAATAATCACCATTATAAGTCTAGTTGCCATGTGTCATCAAAGATTTTATACTATTATTGCCTATATTTCCAATGTTGTACATTACATACATATTTTAATATACTCCTCTTTCCTCCAGCAGCCATCAGTTATTGATAAGTCTACTTCAGTTTTGTTTTGTTTGTTCGTTTTGCTTTTTAGATTCTTCATATAAGTAAAATCTTATGGTATTTGTCTTTATCTGGCTTACTTCACTTACCATAATACCTCTATATCTATCCATGTTGTTGTCACAAATGGCAACATTTCATTCTTTTTTTATGGATGAGTAATATGTAAGTGTGTGTGTGTATATATATATGTATATATATATATGATATATGTTATTATATATTATATATATCTTCTTACCATCTTCTTCACATCTTCTCTATCCATTCATCTACAAATGCACACTTACACTGCTTCCATTATCTTGACTGTGATACTGTGGTAAACAATACTGTGAATACTGCTGTGATAAACAGGGATTGCATATATCTTTTTGAATTAGTATTTTCATTTTTTTTTGGAAAAAACCTCAGAAGGGATATTGCTGGATCATGTGGTTAGTTCTATTTTTAAATTTTTGAGGAAACTCCATACTGTTTTCCACAGTGGCTGTCCCAATTTACGTTCCCACCAAGAGTGCATGAGGGAGGTGAGCTCAGGAACCTTCTATGCTGCCACCTGGAACACTTCTTATCTTCTCAGTATTCTCAATATAAAGTAATACAGAAATTGAGGTTTATGTTAAATGTGGAAGTAATAAGGGAGGAAGACACAGGGAAGTTTTTATGAAAAGGCAGAGAAGTTGCCACCATAAGATTAGGGAAACAGAGCTGAATCCCTGGCATGACGTATTGAAGAAGGTGTTTGTCAAAAACTAAGTGGAAATTATAACCTTTTTAAAGGAATTTCTAGGAAATCTCCTACCACTATGTCACTTGGCAGCAGTTTAGTGATTATTCTCAATTCTCACCAAAAAAAGCAGCTGTGAATCTCACATCTGCTCACTTCCGTGCTTGTAGTCACTTCGAGGGAATAATGACCTCTGCTTCTCTCCTGTTTTCTGAAGGAATGTTGTAGGAAAATATAGTCGAAGCTTCTTTACTGTTATGTAGAGGAGGTTTTAAAAGAATTTGGTCATTACACTTAATTGCCAACAGATAAATAAAATATCCCACCAATTTGAAATTAGATGTAGCTGTACAATTTTCTTTGGCCCAGAAATATGGAAAGTACTTGTATCATTTCCGGGCAACATATTATTGCTAAGAGTCTGAGAATAGAGGAGGCTTCCCTCATCCTTTCCCCACCAGGAGATGATAGAAGCATGTGTCAAGATAAACCACCATCAGCCTGTCTCTGAACAAAGCTGCCTTGTAAACCTCCATTGGACATGTTGGCTACATTTTATGGGACAAAGCAAATCCCAAGAATGCACTTAATTTCCAGAATGCAGGGAGAATAATCCTATCATAAGCCTGGAAGAAAAGTGAACTATAGTATATATTAATATTCCTAATTATTGTCATAGTGGCATGAAACTCAAAGAGATAATATGTTATAATTAGAGGTTTTTGAAAGGATTTTCACAAGCTAGAAAGATAAATTGGTTACAGGATATAAAATTCAAGAGGGATATAAATAAAGTTTCATATTCAGTTCCCCAGAAATAAACTGTTCAAGTTCTCAACAGACTGCACAAGTAATTAACTAACAATCCAAATACACAGAGCAGTTTTAATTAAAAATAAACAAATTTAAACCCAGAATACTGGTGCTACTTTTTTAAAAAGTTTTAATTCCTACTAGTACACTATAAAGAAAAAAAGTTGTTACTTATTCTCATACATTTCTGAGATAGTCCTGCCATTTCTAAGCAATATATTATAAGGGGTATAACACTATCCCAGACTGCTATTGAACAAAAGTTTTTCTAACATATTTTGGGAGCAGTGAGGGAATGAATTGTTGAAAAAAAACTGGAAATGATTATTCTCTAGAATAAATATTTCTCAATTTAATAACAGCTATTTGGAGATACTTGGAAGAGAATTATACTTGTTCTTTATTCAAAGTAAAGAAAGAAAAATTGTTATCGAAGTAATGAGAGTGATTTTAATAAGGAAGAATTTTAAGATCCTTTCAAAGCAAAAAACTAACAAGAGTAACAATAACAGTAAAAGAGAAAACAGATCCTGGTAGAAAATACCATCTATAACTAATTTAAAAATTAAGTGATCAGTATCAAACACTATCATATTGATGTTATTAAAAATATTTCTATTGTATGAAAGATTTGTTATGTCTGAGATGGTTAGGTATTGTGTTGTGTAAGGCATTCAGAAAAGCAAATAAGAGGTCAAGCAGAATAAATAGCAAGAGATAATGGAGATAATTTTTAACTTCAGAATTTTAGATTTCTTGATTGTCATACAAAGTAGTTTCATATGCAATTATTATGTCATCTGGGCAAAGAAGGATAATTCTCATATTTTAAAATCTTAAAAATCAGGCTAAAGCAAAAAAATATATTTTAGGCACGAAAAAGAATTAGCAGTGATTAATGTTTATTTTAGTATGACTGTACTTGTGAAAATTAGAGGCCAATATTTTGAAGTTTATAAATGTGTTATAAAATCAACACAGCAAAACATCTGTTCTCAAATATGTTTTAATATATTTATTCTTTCTTAAACTATGAAATATCTATGAAACAGTCATGTATTTTGCATAGAATATACTTTACATGATGACAAGTGATCTAAATATTAGACACTGTTGCCTTAGTAAAGAATGATATTCATCATTATAAAAGTAAGAACATGAATTTTAGTAGATTCACATTTTCACTTATGTGTCCTCATAATCACATAATATAGTTTACTTAACACTTATTTTCCTTTAAGGTTGAATAACAGCTTTTAGAGATACATCATTGAGGAGTTCCTTAACAAGGAATTGCACCTTTGCTGTACAAAAAATCTTTACACTATAGGTCAAGGTTAAGAATAATACATTCTTTTACAGAATCCTAAAATGGTCATGCAGTTAGTCTTAAAAAGCCTTATACTCATGCAGATAAATAAACTGTATCTATCTAGCTTAATATTGATGAAAAGGTCATTTCTATTTAACATTATTATAGGCATAATAATGCAAAACAGTTGTTGAGACTCACATAATGAATTTGAAGAGTATATTAATGGTAAGAGGACTGTGGTTTGTGTTTGGGTTGCTACAACAAAATACCACAGACAGGGTAGCTTATGATAGAAATGTACTGCTTATGGTTCTGAAAGCTGGAAGGTCCAAGATTGGGCAGGGACGTGGTCACCTTCTGATGAGGACCCTTTTTTTGGTGCAGAGCTGGAACCTTTTCCCTATGTCTCACATGTTGGAAAACATGAACAATCTCTCTGGATCCTCTTTTATAAGAGCATAATCCTTTCCATGAGGGTTTACCCTCATAGCTGAAACACTCCCCCCACCTCAGAGTCGCCACCTCCTACACCCAGGAGGTTAGGATTTCAACATATGAATTCTGGAGGGACACATTCAGACCATAGCATGTATTTTTTATTAAGTTAAAAGGCAAAAATTCCAGCACATTTTTGTTCCTAAATACATTTGTACTTTCCACCACAGAGATAAGGAAAATTTAAGTTTCTTCCTAGTTAGGAAATAGACCACATAAAATCATATAACAGGTCACTGATATGATATTATATCCAGTATCAGTATAAATTCTGTGTAAAATTTGAAGGTGGAAAATATTTTAATATATATTATATTAACCTAAAGAAAACTTTTACTGAAATATCTTCAAGGAAATGAGTTGTTTATTATTTTTAAATAAATGAAATTCAAGAAACTAATACTCATACAGGTAAAACATATATATAGTATTACAACAGTATAATTTTTCCAATTTCAAGACATCACAGATGACAGTGAAATTTAAATTGGACTTATGCTAACTGGGATAATTATATTCCATAACCTGAAAGCTGAATGTCTTTAATAAATCAGTTGGGGGCCCTCTGTGTCATGCTTGCTGTACATTGTACAATTATTAATGTATAGGATCATTTTTAAAAAAAGAAAGGAGTTGTATATCAGATCAAATGAAGGATTGTAATCACATGACAATTCTTCAGTTGACAATAATTTTTCCTAATTTTATACCTTTGTAGTTTCTTCTTTATTGCTAATAGAGACTGAAATTAGATAAAATCATTAGATGCTATTACAAAATCAGCATACAATATATACTTTAAAGTGAAAACCCTTCATTTCCCCATTGTGATAGAGAACTAAAAAGCTCAAATTTGAATAATTAATCATAAACCCAGTACTGTTATAATTATTGGTAGAGTGAAAATGTGACATTTAGTTTCACCCCAAAAGGATTCTACAATGTTATTGGGAAATGGGGACTTAAGGCAAAAAAACAACCACTATTTTATCAAAAAATGTTATGTTAAAGTTGCAAGATTCCTTAAATACCATATAACCTGGCTTTCTTATTTTGCACAATGAACAGGAACAACAACAACAAAAAATGTTTAGGAACTTTCTCAGTCAGTCAGTCATTTGGTCAGAAGTGAATGATCAAAACAAGGTTAAGACCCAGGTGGGAAGCAGAATGTGGTAGGCAGTGTTACTGTTTTCATAGTGAGAAAATTTCTGAAATGACTAGTTCATGTCATAAGAATATGATTCACCCTTAAACCACTGAGCCTCAGTTGCCTCCTGTATGACTCTCTTGTTACTATCTAAATTGTCCCCTCCAAAATTCATGTCTTAAAATCCTAACCCCCAGTACCTCAGACTGTGACTGTATTTGGAGATAGGGCTTTTCAAGAAGTAATTAAAGTAAAATTAGGACTTTTGAAAATAAGGCTTGAAAGAGGTGATTTAGATAAAGTTAATTTTATGAGTCAGTCCGTAATCCAATACGACTCGTGCCCTTATAAGAAGAGGTTAAGACACAAACAGACACAAAAGACCAAGTGAAGACCATAGGAGGAAGATAGCCACCTGCAAAGCAAGGAAAGCGGCCCTTAGAAGAAACCAACCCTGCCAGTACCTTGATCTTAGTCTTCCTGCCTCCAGAACTGTGAGTAAATAAAGGTCTGTTGTTTAAGCCACCTAATCTGTAGTACTATGTTATGGCAGCCCTTGCAAACTAACAAACCTTTAAAAGTATAGAGTTGACAATGATGATGAAATAGGATTATATGTAAACCACATAGCATACAAAAAGTGATCACTCTGTTTGGTTACTTTTCCTTCTCTAACACTCCCTTCTCTTCTCCCCCATTCCCCTCTCACCCTCCTCCTTCTCTACTTCCTCTTCTCCTCCTACTTCAAAACAAAAACAAAAAAACCCTGAGATGAAGAGTTCTCAGAATATCGAAAAAACTCAATAGGCAAAAAATTTACAGGGAAGATGTTCAATTGTGTCAAACCTGCAGAGAAGGAAAATAAGAGAACAAAAGAGATTATCATATTTATCATTTCAGAACCAACTGGTAACCTTTCCAAAAGGAACTGAAATTACATTTTTTAACTGACCACGACATTGCAGTGGTGAATTTGGTGTAGTATTCCTAAACATGGCTTCACATAGGCATGAAAGAACTGATAAGGGCCAGTGGAGCTTCTTCCTATTATCTTCTTGAAATGAGTTACTAGGAAATATTTTATCAATTATCAAAACATCATGTTTGAAAACGTCGGTAGGGGTGCCTGGGTGGCTCAGTTGGTTAAGCGACTGCCTTCGGCTCAGGTCATGATCCCGGAGACCTGGGATCGAGTCCCACATTGGGCTACCTGCTCGGCGGGAAGCCTGCTTCTCCCTCTCTCACTCCCTCTGCTTGTGTTCCCTCTCTGGCTGTGTTTCTCTCTGTCAAATAAATAAAATCTTTAAAAAAAAAAAAAAATGAAAACATTGGTAAACATCCCAAAAGCTTATGAGTTGAAAATAAGTAGAAAGTAATCTAATCTTAATGTTTTCAGGCTTCAAAAAGGATCAAGACATGATTTTTTTCCCTTTGTTCAATCAATCTTCTCATTGACTAATTATTATTGACTAGAGATAATTACTTTTTAAAAATCCTTTATTTCTTTTATGCTTATCCTAGGGCCCTCCAGGGAGTCTTATATATTAACTAGGCAAACAACTTAGGACACTTCCTCAAGATAGATTTATTTAAAATAAACAGATACCATTAATCTGACCATTAATCTGGCCAGGCAGATATTTCTACTTAAGTGTGCAATTGTGTACTGTTGAGCCATCATGCTGGGATGCAGAATAGAACTCTGACATTTGAATTTAGTAAAGTGTATCCCTTCAGGTCTCCAAGAGATCAGAAGGTAAATTTAACATATGGAACACTGTCTTTATGGCCCATCAGCACTTTCAGCAGCACAGTGCTATGTCCAGGAAACTATAAAATATGCCCTATGAAATATCCTTTATATCTAATGTGACTTTTTTGCAAAAAGAGAAAGTATAGTAAGCTATAACAATTTTCTAAATACATTGCCTTTCTTTTTTTTAAAATAAAGAATAATTCTTTAGTATATATTGTACAGACTGGTCAAATTGGCTGTGCTTTTCTCTGAATTGGAAAGATCAAAGACAAACCAAAGTCAAAAAAATTAAATAAGATCAAGCACATCATGATATGATGCTAATTTAAAATTAGATCAATCTGTGTTCACTGATTATTGTATGATCAGGTGGGCTCTTTGGGAACGTTAAGATATTTGAGAGCCTTGCAGTCTGAACCAATGAACATCAGTTGGTCTTTCTAAGAGTTATCTAGATCTAGGTCTCTGGGACAGGATGCAACAGTAATGACCCATTACAACTTCAGGCAATGTATTTTTTCTTTAAAGATTTTATTTATTTGACGAGAGAGAGAGAGAGAGAGAGAGAGAGAGAGAGAGAGAGAGAGAGAGAGAGAGAACAAGCAAGGAGAGCAGCAGAGGGAAAGGGAAAAGCAGGCCCTCTGCTGAGCAGGGAGCCCCCTGTGGGCCTCCATCCCAGGACCCTAGGATCATGACCTGAACGGAAGGCAGACACTTAACTGACGCTCTAGTTGCTCCCAGGCAATGTATTTTTTTTTTTTTTCAGACAATGTTTCTTTAGGGATACATCGCTATTTAGAGAGATAAACCTCTTTTGGCTCTTGTTAGTGCAGTTGGAAAGAAGTTTAGAGACGTCCAAGAAATATGACTTATCTAAGGAGGAATTGGGGTATCTATTTCTCAAATCATATGTGGATTTTGAATATAAAAGAAAAATTTAGCACTCCGTTCCCCAATACATTGGTATGCTTGTCATATAGTGTCACTTATGTATATGTTAAATCATTTTTAAAGGTTGAGGTATCTTAATAAGATTTAAAATGAAATTCTGATACAATTATAATAGAGAGTAAGGATCAAGAAAAGTAAATATAATAGGTTATCTGACAACTCACTGGATGAAATATCTAACAGAACACTTTTTAAAATTTTTTAAAAGATTTTATTTATTTATTTGATAGAGATCACAAATAGGCAGAGAGGCATGCAGAGAAAGAGGGGGAAGCAGGCTCTCCACTAAGCAGAGAGCCTAATGTGGGATTCAATCCCAGGACCCTGAGATCATGACCTGAGCCAAAGGCAGAGGCCTAACCCTCTGAGCCACCCAGGCACCGCTAGAACACTTTTTTAAAAAAATATTTTTTTCCTTTATTTGAGAGAGAGAGAGGAAAGAGGGAGAGAGCATGAATCAGGTGGAAAGGCAGAGGGAAAGGGAGAAACAGACTAGCCTCAGAGCAGGGAGCCTGATGCCGGACTCCATCCAGGAACTCTGTGATAATGACCTGACCTGAAAGCAAAGGTTAACCAACTAAGCCACCCAGGCACTCCACAGAACCATTTTTATTATGATCTTGTGTACTTACACAAAATAACTGCATATGCATAATAAGATAGGGACAATTATCAATGAAAACACCATTTCTTGATATTTATCATGTGCAAGACACTGTACCTAACACCGTAGAAGTGGATAATTTTTTGCCAATACTCTGTAGATGAGAAAACTGAATTTTAGTGGGACAAATAATTTATCCATGGACATAAATGTTAAGACCTAGATTTCAGGACCTGGTTTGAAAGCCTGGTTTGTCAGACGTCTGAACTAATTATTCTTAGCCAAGATAGTTTGGGTATAAATCCCTAGAAAAGATATGCAAAAATAAAATTAGCCAACATATCATGGGCAAAATGGAAGTTTATTCTCTCAGCTAAAAGCAGTATTCTTGAATGTTCTCAAATTTCTCTTTTCAGTTGTACTAAGACAGGCCAAAATTCTTAGTTTATATATACAGTGATTCTTAAACAACACACACACACACACACACACACACACACTAGATAGATAGATAAATGAAGGAGAGGGAGATTAGTTAAGGTTCTCCAGGGAATAAGAACCAATAGGAAATTATATGTATAATATATTTTATATATTATATATAATGTATTTATATATATAAAATATTTTGTGTATAATATACTATAGTATATTTTATACATAAAATATACAAAAATATATAATAAGGAATTATCTTATGCAGTAATGGAAGCAAACAGGCCCCAAGATCTATAGTCTATAAGGTAGAGAACCAGAAGAGCTGATGGTATAGTTCCAGTGCAAAGGCTGGTAAGCTTTAGATCCAGGAAGACCTAATGTTTCAGTTCAAGTCTAAATGCAGGAAGAAAATCTAAGGCCCAGTTGGAAGGTAGTCATACAGGAAAAATTCTCTTTACTTACTGGGGGGATCAGACTTTTGTTCTGTTTAGGCCTTCAGTTGATTGTATGAGACCCATACACATTGGGAAGGGCAATCTGCTTTCCTCAGTCATTTACTCATAAGTCAATTTGCTTATTTAAATATTGAACTCATTCAAAAACACCCTTACAGGAACACCCAGAATAATATTTAACTGAATATTTGAGTATCTTGGGACCCAGACAAGTTGACACATAAAATTGAGGTTTACAGATGGATACATGGATAGATAGATACAGAAGGAAGGAAGGAAGGAAGGAAGGAAGGAAGGAAGGAAGGAAAGAAGGAAGGAAGGAACCCACCCAAACCCAAAGTTGTCTTCAACATACAGAGAAAACACAGATAGAGCAAATAGAAACTGTAGTAATATTAACAGGGCTCATTCCCTAAAAATATCAAAAGTTTAGGCCATGCATAAATGAAGTTAGTATAATCTCCAATCTAGCTTTATTTTTAAGTCTCTAATTTTCAATCTGATTTTAATATTTTTATTCTATTTAATGGGAAATTATGTGGCTTTGCAAATATTTTTCATTAATCAAAGAATTTTTGTGTTGTTAAGTAGAGATCATTAGGGCCAATTCTATTGGAAAGATAAAAGGCCTCATGCATTGAAATTCCATTCCTTTCACATTAGAGCCATTGATTTTTCTTAAAAGATGTTTATACACATCAATTTTACAGCTTTTTAGATGAGAGAATATAATTAAGTATTGACATTCTGAAATTCATATATTAAAATAGAAGACTTATAATTTAAAAAATTTTAATGGTCAAAAATAAAAACATTTGGGATATTTCTTGCTATTCATGATGATATTCATTTGCTCCTAGGTTCTGCTCCAAAGCAGATCATGGTTAATTCATTGCAAAAATCCATAGAGGATTTCTTGCAATTATAATTAAACATTTTTGTCTTTATCAGATTCTTAGGAAAAAAAGATGATTGATTTTAAACCTAGGGAATTGCCTTATGTGTCAAACATCAAGACACATTTCTTTATTGAGAAAGACACTCTCCAATATATACTGGAATAAAAGATCATGGATATTCTATTAAATTTTTATAAACTTTTCCTCCCTCCTGGTCTTTCTCCATGAATTTTAGTCTTACATTTTTTATATATGTAAAACTTAATTATTTGATATAAGATAGAGAGGAGCCAATTTACCTGCCAGTGAAAAAACTTTAATTATTTCCATCTTTTTCTTGTTCCTCCACCTCCCAGCATACAGAATTTGATGTAAGCATTTATCATTTAATCCCACTGAATCAAAAATTAATTAATATTTCCCTGTCCCCCATCTCTCCATGTATTTCCCCAGGAACTTCAACTGTGAAATGGGTTCTTCTGATATCAATCCCAAAAGAAATAGGAAGAAATTGTGCACAATTAATAGAAAGTTACTTCTTGATAACATAATTCATCTTATTTGAAAACCTAGTAAAATGTATATAAATACTGTACACTGTAGTGGAGTATAGTCACTAGAGGTAAACTGCCTAGATTGGAATTCTGTTTCTGTCAGTTGCTAGTTGTGTTATCCTTCTGTGTTCCAATTTTCTCATCTTTAAAATATAGATAAAAATATCAACTTTGGTATTAATTGTAGAATTAAAGTATTTATGGAAGGCTAAAATTAGTTAATTAGTACTCTTTTCATGTTTGCTATTATATTATTAATTATTTGAACAATGCACTTACTATTATATGTATATTTCTGTATAGGAACAATTCATCTCTGTTAAGGACGGGTTTTGTTAAGATACTCGTGCTTGAAGACCCGGAAAAACATTTTCATGCATTATCCCATTTAAAAAATTAAGAAGGAACTGCCAACCCTAAACAAGAAAATTCTTGGATTACAATATTTGATTTAACTCTGATCACATAGATTAAAGTGAAAGAAATTTTCTCTGATTACACATTTTGTTATAAGGAGATAAATAATAATTTTATTGATTTTTGGGAGAGACAAAAACATCACAGCTGGGCTGCTTTTAGTATAAAGTGCATCTCTGTACTCTGTATTTTTTTATTAATTTGGTTTTATGTTTAAATGCATGGTATGACAGAAAATGAAAGGATTTTGAGTGGATAACTAATATAAAAATTAGCAAATTTTAATTTTATCATGATAGCAGATTTTTATGTACCCCTAAAATGTTAAGACATTTTGCAAAAGCCATATAAGTATAATATATATTTTTTTCATATATGATTATTGGTAGGTGGAGAAGTATGCCTTTTTGTATCTTGTTATATGTATTTAGTTACATTTAAAATTATTAATACTTCTAATTCAAAGCAATCCAAATGTGGCTTTTCTCTTATGCATAAATTTGTTCAGTTGCTGATGAATCATAAAGAGTTCCGATTAAATGAATTGAACTAGTTGTTTCTTCTTCGTGGAAACTAAGAACAAATTTACATAAATAAGCTGTAGACGTTTCTAATTTTTATTTATACCTCTGACCATTTGGGCAAAATTTTGAACTTATCCTTGGCCATCCATAGATATTTTATTATAAATAGTGACACATAAACTAGTTTTATCAAAATACAGTTTTAATTTTGATTTCTGAAACTCACTATCTTTACATCTCTGTTGTATTTTTTCGAAATACAAGTGATCACTAAGAATAATAGACCATGAACAAAGAAATCTGTTATTGGTGTGGGTATAGGAAAATCCTGAAAATCTACCATCAAATATTAAAAAGTAGCATTGAATTTCAGATCACATACAATAGAAATTACATCTTAAGTTGTGCTTGGACCACTGGAAATAGGTCCAGATAACCTGTACTCTGACCTGGGAAAATTCCTGCTTATCTGCGTATTGAATGGAATTCCTCGTCAATAGAATAAACAGAAATATTTTGATGGCATCTCAAAACTAAGCATGAAGATCAAGGGCTACACTTTAAGATTTTCTTCTGCTTTTACTATGAAATATAGCACTACTCTATTAGCCCCTAAATAAATAGTTGAGTGTCTAATTCTACTAGGATGGTCTAAATTTAAGCTCAAAAGCATTATGTTTAATATAGGATTAGTGGGATAAGAATGCTACATCCATTCTGTAATACTATATGTTATATTGGGTAGAGATGAACTTTAAAAATAGAGGCATGGATTTATACATGTACTTCTGGCCCACTTTCTAGTCAGTTCTTTATGTTACTTATGGACTTTTCTTTAATACAAAAGAAGAAAAAATACTTCACAGTGTTGTTTTAATCCACTTAAAAATATAATCCATAGGGACACCTGGGTGGCTCAGTTGTTAAACATCTGCCTTCTGCTCAGGCCGTGATTCCGGAGTCCTGGGATCAAGCCCCGCATCTGGCTCCCTGCCCATTGGGGGGCCTGCTTCTCCCTCTCTCACTCCCCTCGCTTGTGTTCCCTCTCTTGCTGTGTTTCTCACTGTCAAATAAATAAATCTTTAAAAATATATGTATAATCCATAAAAATGTCACAATATTTTAAAAATTATTAGAGCACTTATATTTATTATTTATTTACTTATTTATTTTTACTTTTTTACATTTATTTGACAGAGAGAAAATACCAGTGGGGGGAGAGGCAGAGGCAGAGGGAGAAACAGTCTCCCCACTGAGCAGAAAGCCCAATGTAGTGTGATCCCAGGACCCTGGGATCATGACCTGAGCCAAAGGCAGACACTTAACTGACTGAGCCACCAGGCACCTTGTAGAACCCTTATTTTTAGATATCTGTTTAGTTGTTTGAAGGGAAAGGTAGAATGACATATGTGAGGGGGTTGGTAAATCCCCTTTCCAAAAACCAACTATAACTACTGAACAGTATTACTAAAAAAAACAAACATTTAAGTGCTCTAGAGATTGACCAAACAAAAATAAATGCACTCTTGAAAAACTATTGAATGTTGAATAAGAACAATGCGGCATACTTGACTGAGGTTATTTCCATCCATCCAGTGCAGTAGGGCTGTAGCTCTGCTGGGTTACAGAAAGACACAAAATCCCTCAGCTTCAGTACCAGACGTGACTCACTTAATTTAGAGTGGAAGGTGGAAAAAGTCATGCTCAGGTTGCAGGTAAAAGCAGCAATTCCAGTGGCAAGTGAATGGAGACATGAGCAGCTCTGATGGCCTAAGGTTGCATTTCCAATTAGAGTAAGCAGCGGACCAGCAAACTATCAAGAATTTTAACAGGGAAAGCCTGAAAAGAAATAGCCTTATATAAGGTCTCCACACATCCTAGGCCACCTTTTCCATGCATAAGACCTAGAGGGTGTCCAAGATAAACACATTCTTGGATGACCAGCAGACTGCTTACATGTGTGGGGGCACGCAAAAAGGCCCAGAGAAAGCCTGACAGGTCTGAAAACTGCCAGGTGTTTGAAGGTACTCCGATTTGAGCACAGGTTCTGACAAATCATTGTCCTGACCACCAAGCAATGTAGAATAAAGAGTGACCCCTAAAATGCCAGGTTCAGAAAAAATAAAAAGAATAAATATATAAAATTGAGCAGAAACATTAGTAGCCACACACTGCTGTGGAGACAGATTTTATAGATTTATTATAGGAAAAACATTAAATAATAAAAACAGCAATAGCAAA
Organism: Spilogale gracilis; assembly: GCA_004023965.1. Classification (NCBI taxonomy): domain Eukaryota; kingdom Metazoa; phylum Chordata; class Mammalia; order Carnivora; family Mephitidae; genus Spilogale; species Spilogale gracilis. The sequence goes on along the minus strand of PITA01008510.1, from coordinate 48,797 downwards.
TCTCAAGAAGGAGGTTAAAATGCAAAGTTGCTAATATATATAAATATAAATATACATGTATATATATATATATATGATTTATTTATTCATTTGAGAGAGAGAGTGAGAGAGTATGGGAAGGGGAAGAGAGAGAGGGAAACAGAAACTTAAGCAGACTCTGCACTGAGTGCAGGCCCAAAGCTGGGCTCAATTTCACAACCCTGAGGTAGATCATGACCTGAGCTGAAACCGAGTTGGTTGCTTAACTAGCTTCACTTGCTGAAATATGTCATCAATGTATACTTCTTTTTTTTTTTTTTTAAAGGATGATGTAGTCAAGGTTTATTTTGTAATTAATATGTATGGGAATTTACACAGTTAATTTACATTCACATTTACAGGAACTACCTCTAACCTACATATTGACAGAAGAGGTTCTTTAATTTTATGAGTCTAAGGAACTTATCTAAATGCCTAATTTTTTTCTCCATTGCCTTTAATTTTTTTTTATTTTTTTTATTGTTACTAATTTTTTTTTTCCAGTGTTCCAAGATTCATTCCCCATTCCCCACACCAGTGCTCCACGCTTTAGGTGTCCCCAGTACCCACCACCAGGCTCTCCCATCCTTCCACCCCCCTCCCTCCAAGTACCTCAGTTTGTTTCTGTGTCCAAAGTCTCTGTTGTTTCGTTTCCCTCCCTAGATTACCCTAGTTCCCATTTACTTTTCTTCTCCCACGGTCCTCCAGTTTACCCCTCATGCACCACAAGTAAGTGAAACCATGCGATACTTGACTTTCTCTTCTTGGCTTATTTCACTCAGCATAATCTCTTCCAGTCCAGTCCATGTTGCTACAAAAGTTGGATATTGATCCTTTCTGATGGAGGCATAGTATTCCATTGTATAGATGTACCACATTTTCTTTATCCATTCATCTGTTGATGGGCACCTTGGCTCTTTCCACAGTTTGGCGATTGTGGCCATTGCTGCGATGAACATTGGGGTGCACATGGCCCTTCTTTTCACTACATCTGTATATTTGGGGTAAATGCTCAGTAGTGCAATTGCAGGGTCATAGGGTAGCTCTATCTTTAATTTTTTAAGGAATCTCCACACTGTTTTCCAAAGTGGCTACACCAGTTTACATTCCCACCACCAGTGTAAGAGGGTTCCCCTTTCTCTGCAGCCTCTCCAACACTTGTTGTTTTCTGTCTTGTTAATTTTGGCCATTCTGACTGGTGTAAGGTGGTATCACAGAGTGGTTTTGATTTGAATTTCCCTGATAGCTAGTGACGCTGAACATTTTTTCTTTTAAGTGTTCAGATTTCAAGAAAAAAAATCATAAGATATGCAAAGAAACAAGAAAGTATAGCATACACTTAGGGAAAGTCAATTACAACTTTTTTAGTGGGCCCACATAGGAATGAGCAGACAATGACTAAATATATATATTTAGTTTATAATATATATTCATATATATAATATATATTATTTAAATATTATTTAAATAATATATTCATATATTATTTATATTATATATATGAATATATATTATATCATATATTATTTAAATATATATATTTAAATATATAAAAATGTTTAAAAAGTTATAGAAAAGTATAATATCAAGGCCTCCACAAAGGAAGAATTTTAATAGAAAAATAGAAACATAAAATAATGGAAATTTTGGTACTATAATTCTTAAAAATACATGTTGCTAGAGAAAAATCTTCTCATCTTGGGGGTTTTTATGCAGATACTAAATGAGGAAAACATTGTATTAGACACATAGGTAAATGTAACAAAATAAGGTCTAAAAATATATCCACACATATACAATCAGTTGATTTTCACCAAAAGCACTATTCAATAAATAATTTGCCAGGGAATTTTCAACAAATCCTGCTGGAAAAACTGGAGGAACTTAAGGAGGGAAAAAACAAAAAGAATTTTGATTGCTACACCATGTACAGCAAATTAATATAAAATGTGTCATAGACCTGAGTGAAAGTTACAACTATTCTTTCTTAGAAGATTATAAGATAATATTTTGGATACTTTATATGTGCAAAATGTTTCAAACAAGTCATACACACACTAGACATAGCAAAAAATGTAAAAGTAAACCTATTCACTTCAAATATTCAACCTGAAATATATATAAATTTATACATAGCAATGTTATTTTTGATAGTCAAAATGGGATACAGCCCAAGTATCTATCAACAGGTAATAAGACTTAAAAAATTGCAGTGTATTCATACAGCGGCATATTACTCAACAGAGAATAGGAATGAATTCTTGACATGCAACAACAGGAATAAAAATATTATGTGAATGAAACAAAGCAGACTATAAAAAAGAGCATATTGGGCGCCTGGGTAGCTCAGTGGGTTAAAGCCTCTGCCTTCAGTTCAGGTCATGATCCCAGGGTCCTAGGATTGAGGCCCGCATAGGGCTCTCTGCTCAGCAAGGAGCCTGCTTCCTCCTTTCTCTCTGCCTGCCTCTCTGCCTACTTGTGATCTCTGTCTCTGTCAAATAAATAAATAAGATCTTTTTAAAAAAGTAATCTGAAATGAAAGAGGAAAAGAAACTATTTAAAAAAATATGCTGTATGAATTAATTTATATGGGCCATCTAATGCAAAACTGTAGTAATAAAAATCAGATCAGTGGTTGTCTAGGGTCAGGCATGGAAGTTTGGGAAAGGGCATGAAAAAAAATTTTGGATGATGGCAGTTTTTTATATCTTAATTTGGTTATTTGCAGCATTGCATGCATTTTTTCACAATTGACCAAGCTCTGTACTTGATGTATGTGCCCTTTATTTTATGAAAATCATGCCTCAATAACCAACTTTAAGGAGGAAAGCATATGCAGTCTCATCCATGGTCATTGTTTCACATATGTTTAAATCATTTACCAAACTATGGCTCAAATCTTAATTTCTTTTGGACTCTGGATTATATCTTTCTCTTTGACTTATCAATTTCAGTCTCTAACAGTATTCTTAAACTTATCTCAAAAATAACCAAATAGGGCACCTGGGTGGCTCAGAGGGTGAAAGGCTCTGCCTTCAGCTCAGGTCATGATCTCAGGGTCCTGGGATCGAGGCCCACTTCGGGCTCTCTGCTCTGCAGGGAGCCTGCTTCCTCTTCTGTCTCTGCCTGCCTCTCTGCTTATTTGTGATATCTCTCTCTGTCAAATAAATAAATAAAATCTTTAAAAAAATAACCAAATAAACAAAAATATCAGTGTGTTTGCCTGCAACTTCCACCATCTCTGTTTATGGTACTTGTATCTACCTACTGTATCTATTTTATCTATCATCTACCTATGGTCAAGTCAGAAACCTGCCAGCTATTCTTGATATTTTTTCTCTCCTTTATTTTTTACACTTATTTTGTGTTTAAAGACTGAATGGAAAGTATGATGACAATGACTCAACAGAGTCAATGACTCAATGATTTCAGGTTGGTATTTTTCACATCTATTCCTGTTGATATACTTCTACGGTATCCACTGTGGTCCTAGTCACTATCTCTTCTTCCAGAATTATAATCCTCATCTTAGTCTCCCTGTTCCTTTTCTCAGCCTGTTTAAAACCATTCTATATATATCAATAGCATAGATAGTTGGAAAGTGTAAATCAGGCAATAAAAGCCACTGTTTATATCCGTTTCATAGGTTTTCATTAAATTTCAAATAAAATGCGAACTCCTATCTGTATGAGGTATACCTCTCCAATATGAAAAAAAAAACTTTTCTATTATTCACTACATTGCATAGATTTATCTTCAGAGAGATTCCTTTATAAAGGGTAATATTTGGGGCGCCTGGGTGGCTCAGTTGGTTAGGCGACTGCCTTCGGCTCAGGTCATGATCCCGAAGACCCGGGATCGAGTCCCACATCGGGCTCCCTGCTCGGCGGGAAGCCTGCTTCTCCCTCTCTCACTCCCCTTGCTTGTGTTCCCTCTCTGGCTGTATTTCTCTCTGTCAAATAAATAAAAAATCTTAAAAAAAAAAAGGGTAATATTCATCATATAGTAGACACCTGATAAATATCTATTGAATTAACAAATGAATTTTACTGCATTCATTTTCTAAATGAGCACAGTGCTTTCCTATATCAGGGTTTCTATAACTGATACCCTTATTACCCAGAATATCATAACCCTAGTTCTTTGCCTGTCTAACCAATTCATCTTCTACTTTTTATTTTAAATGTCAGTTTATCTGGCAGGACTTGCGTGAGTCTCAGCAATTTGAATTAGTTTCCATTCTTTTAATCTATTTCAAAATACTCCAAACCCTCCTTTTAAGTTATTTATCACATATAGTAAGTGTTTATATTTAAATTTAGAATTAAACATTTAAAATACACAGAAATGTCCAGGAAATAATGGATTACATATCTATATGCCAAATTAACAAAATAAGAGAAGGGTTAACGTTTTGCCACATTTGCTACATTTTGCTTTTTCTTATTCCTCTTTCTCCCTCTCCTTTTCCCTCTCTCCCTCTCTCTTTTTATAAATATAAAGGTACAGATAAAGGTAAATTCTGTTCCCTACTCAGCTGTTATTGCTGCTGTTCACCAAATATCTGACCCCTCTGAACCTGTGATAAGATTGCACTTTCTGGCGTCCTTCTTGTTTGGTGGAGCTAAACCCATGGTTCTGGCCAATGAATTGTGAGTTTAAGTGATGTCTGTCACTTCTGGACCTGGGATTACCCACATAATCTCCTTTCCTTTGGCAGAGTAAACAGTGATATCTGAGATGTTGCTGCCCAGCTGAGCTTGAGTCACTGAGTGAGTATGAGCAAAACCATTCCCTTTCTACTCCTGACCCACCATACGTAGTAGTAGCATGTATGAAAAACATTTTGTTGTTTTAAAGACACTAAAAGTTGGAAGTTGTCTTGTTTTTTGGAATAGTCTCTCCTCAGTGGTAAAGTCTGTGTCCCCTTATCCTTTTTCCATCCCTATGTGAAAACTCTATTACAAGTCTAGTGTTTATCTGTTAAAATATACTATTAATTAAAGCATATGATCTATATATCATATATAAGCATATGTGTGTGTGTGTGTATATATATATATATATATATATATATATCTTTTCACTTTACCTTATATTTTTTAAAACTAGCAATGGTTATATATGTAGATTAATTTTAACTATTGTATAATTTTTTTGTGGCAAATAACATTTGTTTATCCATTCACCTCCTGAGCCTGATTGTTTTCCTTTCTCAGTAGCAAAGATTAGGAGTAAAAAAGCCGCGCAAGTGACTCCTTTTGTATATGTGCAAGAATTTCTCTAGACTAAAAGCTAAAATATAATTGACCAAGTTTTGGATCACTTCTTCAACTTTACCAATTTTTCTGTAAGGTTATTGTACCAATTTAAGTTCTCATTACTAAGATATGGCAGTTCCCATTTCCTATATCCTGTCTACTGCACAGGTTTATTAAACCTTTTTTTCATCCCTGGTAGGTATGAAATGAAATTTCATGGTTGTTTTAATCTGCATTTCCCTGATTACTAATAAGACTAGCCATCCATTCAGGTTTCCTTTAAGTGAATTACCTTTTCAAATATTTTTCCCATAATAGTTCGTGGAATTTTTTTTAAATATAGTATTTATTTATTTATTTTAGAGAGGCGGGGAGTGGTGGGCAGAGGGAGAGGGAAGAGAGAATCTCAGGCAGACTCCCCATTGAGCACAGAACCCGACACGGGGCTTGACCTAGAACTGAACTGAAATCAAGAGTCAGATCCTCAACTGACTGAATCACCCAGGTGCCTAGTAGAACGTTTTTTCATATTATCTGGATACCAAATCCTCGTCAGTGTCTCAAATGTCTATTACTTTTTAACTTCACTTTAATTGTGGTTACTTTTAGGATATGAATTTTTCAAAAAAAATAATACAGTTAAATTTAATCTTCATTAGTGATGATCAAGGAAGGAAAACAAAATTCTGATACTTATACTAAATGTTTTACTTCCCCTTCATAATCTTTTAATAAATGTTTCTATCTGGTAAGGAGAATCTCTGCTTAGAATTATTATTGAAAGTTATCTTGATCATTCTTACCCTTTCCCTTTTCCCTTTACATATAAGTTTAGGATTGGTCAAACTCCCTGGAATTGCAAAGTATTTATAGATTAATTTGGGGAGAATTTCCATTTGTGTATTACTGAGGAACATTATTTCATTTGATCGAGATCTTGTTCTATGTTTTGTATTTATTCAATGTTAAAATTTTCTTATATAATTATTTCACATATTTAAGCGTTTATCATAAGTAACTTATATAATTGTTGCTATTGTTTATGGCATATTTTAAATTTACATTTTATAATTTTCTTAGAGCTGCTTATATCTAGAAAACTTGCTAATAACTATAAACATACATATGTATGCAAAGCTAAATTATATTTGCCCTTATTTAATTTAGGATTTTTACATACATTATTAAGTGATTTTTTTTTCTTTCTTATACAGCTCTTGTATGAACTGTTATATAAACTTCATAAAATAACATGAGGTTCTTTTTCTATCTTCTTATTCTGTACGGGTTATTTTCCTTGCAAGTTTGGTAGAACTAACTTATTGAAACAAATGGGAATGGTGATAGAAGAGGATCCTAGGTTATGTGGAAGATTTTTGATTAGTGGTTTATTTCGATTATTGGTCACAGGCCTTTTCTGGTTTTCTACTTACTTGTCAAATATATTTTTTTAAATTGTTTTTTCAGGAAGTTATCTTCCTGGATAAAATAGGTAATTCTGATTTAAATATTCATTTGTGACTTAGCTTTAATGATACCTAAAATTTGTTTTGATCAGGCATGGTAAGATATGCAGTTGTGAAAATGCTTGTCATAAATGACATTTTCATTTTACTTACAGTCCCCAAGAGACAGGAAGAAAGGCACACTTATGTCAGGTCATGTGGGAAAGCACAGAGGTGTGATAAGTAGGCAGACAAAGAGAAAAAGACTACTGGCTGGTGCTTTTATTGTGGTTTTCATGGGAAGGAATGGGGAACACAAAGTAATACAGCTAGGTAGTTTTAGGATTGGATAGTATTAATAATTTTGGTGAGTTCTGAGATGTAGGAGTGGTCACTAAATATCAGGTACCTGGTCCTGGAGTTATTAGGGCAGGGCAATAATGTCCCAGAGTATGAACGCCCTGTATAAGGAGGTGGCTGAGGGTAAGGGCTCTGGCTTGGTTGGTTTACATTATTAAAGGCATGCTCCTTAACATCCCTTTGCTACCTCTAGCATTTAGTTAATCCTGGGAGGGACAGGCCCTCCTGAGTCAGCAAGGCCCCAAGCAAGTCAGTAAGGTGTTAGTGCACCAAAAATAGAAATAAGTATGAAAATATAGTTAATACAGATAATTTTTTGTATGATTGTTGTTTTTTATTTATCTCTTTGTTTTCTGACTCTATCAACACTGAATCTCCTTGAAGGTTGAGATCATATCTGTTTTTTTATATGTATCACCTCACACAATGCTTAATACATGGCAATACCAAACTAACACTTGTTGAATAAATGAGGAAATGAATAGTATTTTATTTAATATTCTATAATATCTTGTATTATTTTGCTTTTGGTCTGCTGCTTAATTTAACTTTATTTTTCTAATAAAAATTGTGCTCTTTTCAATTTTCTGAAGAATTAAAAAAAGCTTGATTTAAGAATATAACAAACTTTTTAACTAGAAGAGATGTTGACTTCCATCTTTTGGAATTGATGTTGGACAGATTTGCAGAGCCAGCCGTGCCTATAAAGCTTATATTTGATGATAGAGATGGAGGGGGGAAGAAAATATAAAACCTACCTCTAAAATGTCTCTATCCTTTGGAAGAACTAGTATGGAAAGGAAAAAAAAAAAAAGCTGTGAGGAGAAAGGATATAAGATATTCTTTGGTTAGTTATCCTTAGTCCAAAGGATGATAGATCTCAAGCTATTTGTCCTGTTAGATAACTCTATCCCTGAAACACAAAGTTTATAGTTTTAAAGAGATGTGCAAAGCAGCTTTAATTGAAAAATAAATGCTTGGTTATGATTTTTGTGAAACCCACACTTTTTTAGGAGAAAAAAGACAACATAAGAACAAATATAGAAACATCAGAATTGTGAAATTTCATGGTTTATAATACACTATGGAAGTATAGAGATTTTCATTAAAACTAAAGTAAAACATCTAATTGGCACTGCCAATTAAGAGTAATAATAAATTATTCTTACAAAGTCATGGCAAGAACAAAAATCTTTACAGGGTCAAAGATAGCTAACATTGTACAATGCCAAGAAGCATCTAGTAAACTATAGAATTGTGATAGGAATGAATGTGATTTTTTTTCTTAACCTACAAAATTATAAATAATACTCATTTTTTAAGAAGAAAAGTAACAACTCTCCTGCATATGGAAAATGTGAAACTTAGTAAGCCTGAATAAAGAATAGCTCCCCATGTCACATGAACCTTATTGCTCATAACTTTATTGATGGTATTTTTTATTAGTTCCCAATTCAATTCTACTTGCAAAAGGAAAAAATAATTTATTTTATCATTTCACCTCTTAACATATTACAACCTTCATCTCTCACTACAAACACATTTATTCTACCTTACAAAGCTATATGCCCCATGTTAAAAGGAACAATACATTCTTCTTTAAAATGGAGAACAGACTGAGATCCTTCTTAGATACTGCCTTTTTATGCTATTATCTGACCCATCATACACCGTATGTGATGTTCGTAAGTAGTGATATTAATCGGAGTAATAATTGTCAGCAAGCATATACTTCTTTTTTGGGTGAGTATCCTAGCAATGACACTGAACTTTAAGACTCTCAAAACGTTTGCCGTTTAGCAACTTAATACATATGATAAGTTTGTATCCATTTTTTAGAGTATATTTACTTAACACACTCTGCTATCATATTTAATTCTTTTCTGCATTGTATGTACACCAGAGTAAATGCCTTTTTGGATGCTTAGGAAAGCAAGGGGTTAGCCAGATTAATGTCATGACTTGATGGCTGCATGGTTTAAATATTTCTAATTTATAACATGTTTAGTGCATTTCTCAACATCAATCAAAGGGATAAGGAAGCAAGACATAACTTTTAGAGAACTTCAGGTCTAATTACTTTAAACATAGAAACATGCATAATGCTGCCAAACTTTCACGGTAAGGGTTGGTGAAAATGTGTAGCCAGTGGAAATTAGAGACAGCTACATTTTCTTCACGGGCATCTTCTTTTAAGTTCAAACACCAAGATGAATACACAAGATGGCCAATTTATTTGACTATATCTCTGAAAATTTGCAGAGTACAGAGACTCTTGGAACTTTTCCCATACTTGCATATATCGCTGTCTTGACTATCCAATGCTGACTTCCAGACCTCTTATGTCCATTTTATCATCACTAGCCCTACTGCCACTGTTTCGGTTAAGTCACAAATCATCCTTTTGTGGATTACTCTAAGAGTAATCTACCCACTCCTACTTATATTGTCTACACACCTTAATAAGTTGGTCTTTTCATGAACACTTAGTATCAGATTTACCTAGTTCTTCGAATATGTTAATTCCTCCTTGTCTCTATTGTCTCAAACTGGGGTACTCTATACTCTGTATTGGGCCAAGAGGCGCTTGGATCAGAGAATACACATGGCACGCAGCTATTGAAGGTCAGTGTTTCTGTTGTTATTGTTTGCTTGCTATTTAGAATTTATGGAAGAAAATAGTTATTATATGAAGATTATACCTAAATATGAAATGAAGTGTAAAACAAAGATTTATTGAAAAGTCACTATAAATTCAAACTTTACTTTGGGCTAACCATATGGATGATGGGTTTTACATATTCACATTTAAAAACTTCATGTGTTGGATGATTCGGTTGATTAAGCGTAGGACTCATGATTTTGGCTCAGGCCATGATCTCATAAGTAGTGAGATTGAGGTCCCCCCTCCCCCACTTCGGGCTTGGGCTAGGATTCTCTTTCTCCCTCTCCCTCTGCCCCTCCCCTCACTTGCTCTCTCCCTCTTGCTCTCTCAAATAAATAATCTTTATTTTTTATTTTTTAAAAATATTCTATTTATTTATTTGACACAGAGAGAGAGAACACAGCAAGGGGAGCAGTCAGAGGAAGAGAGACAAGCAAGCTCTCCGTGTGAGAGGCTCTATCCCAGGACCCGGCGATCATGACCTGAGCCAAAGGCAGATGCTTAACCTACTAAACCACCCAGGTGCCCCAATAAATAAATCTTAAACAAACAAACAAACAAATATAACTTCATATGTTAGCTACTACTGTTTTGCTCATGTTATAAACAAAATACTGGAGGCCAGCAGTGGTAGGACAGGGAGCCACAAAAGAGGGGAAGGACAGCAGGGGAAGGAAAGGAGCTAGAGCCACAGTACTGAGAGATTGGAGCTATAGGAGGAGCTGCTGGGGAAGAGACTGTCTTTTTTGTTTATAATCATTTAATGAATGTTCCAAATACACCCTTCACTGAGCTGCAGGTGAAGTTCATGATGAAGAAAGAAAATACACAAGGATACACTCTCAGCAAACTATAGAGTCGGGATCCTAGCTCTTAACCAGTGACAAAGGGTCTCTATGAAATTTTGGTTTTGAGGGAGAGATATGAAAGTTTACCTCCACCTCCCTCACTCAGCCTTCACCTCACTCTACCTTCACCTTACATAGGCTATGCTTCTACTCTCTGCTGCCATTACAGTATTGTGCAAGGGATATTTTGAAAAGCACTGTCTATTTCATTTCATTTACATATTCCTATTACACATTTAAAAACTTCATGTGTTGGGATGCCTTTAGGAGATAGCCTCTGTACACATTTCCAGTGTCATCTTCAGGCTCCTATGTCTACACACTCTAATTCTATTGACATTTCTTGCCTCATTTTCTCATACTTTAATGTTATTGACAATGCTATTTCTGCTGCTTAAAATCTTTTCTCACCTCTCCATTTAGTTAATTTTTATTTACTGTCCCACTCTCATCTCAAATGATACCTCATAGATGAATCCCTCATCCTTGAAAAATAACTGTTTCAGCATTAATTCCATGGCATCTTATACTAAAGAAAGGAGTCCAGCAATTAGATTCAAAATAAAGATAAAAACAAAAAAGGTGTGGGATGCCAGTAGAATGGAAAAAGCGATCTGAGGAAAGAACTAGGGTAGCTTAAAATAGCAAAAATTAACTATCATGCACTTTCTGATGATAGGATGCACTACCATCCATAAGCTTGATAACATAATTAAACCTGAGCATGAGCAAAGCTCTGGATTTAGGTGATTATTTGCAGGTGATAGAACAGAAAAACATGTCAAAGTGCACTGTGAGAATGAAATCTGCGAAAGTAAGACTGGAAAACTATACAAGTCAAGTGGCCCAGTTTTTCAACACATGAAGTCTAAGGTAAAGGAATAAAGGGAGAATCTATGAATTATAAACCGTAATGGGTTTTAGACTAAGCAAGGCTAAACTATAATGTCAAAGAATGCACATTTGTGTAGTGACATCTAAGAAATCTAAGAAGTAATTACTAAACTAGCCAATAGAGTGGGTACTTTTAAAGAAAATAAAGAGGCTGTGAATGAGAATAGGCATATAAGAATGTTCATATGTAATAATTCATTTTTTAAAATATTTTATTTATTCATCTCAGAGAGAACACAAGCCAGAGGAGAAGGAGAGGGAGAAGTAGACTCCCCATCGAGCTGGGAGCCTGATGTGGGGCTCAATCCCAGAACCTGGAGATCATGACCTGAGCCGAAGGCAGATACTCCACCATCCTAGCCACCCAGGTGCCCCGGTATAACCCTTTTATGCATTGTGGGCTTTTCTGGCTAGAGGCTAGTCAGTTCCGTTTTTCAATCAGCTGATTAATTCTACACCCTGACTCCTTCCTTTATGTCTGGAACCACTATGCACCTATACCAATTACCCAAGGGCTAGCCACACTCCTATTTCCCAGAGCCTGAGAAATTGTTCATATTAGCAATCTATACGGAGCCTGTAAATTTTAGTTCACCCCATCATGCTTGCCATATATAACCTGCCTCCTCACAACTCCAGCTTGAGGGTATTCTGTCACCAGATGCTACCCTTTGGGTGAGATCCTACATGGCAGCCTTTGCTTGGGGTTATAAGAAAGAATTTTGTCTTTCCTCCACTCAAATGTCATTATGTATTATCTTACCAAAATAATCTTTAAATCTATGAAAACAATATATAATCTCATCAACTGTACTTGAGTGCATTCTACTGTAGAAATGGAGTAGAGGATATGCCTTACTTGGCATACTGAGTAGAAATTGAGTAGAGGATAGGTCTTACTCACACACTAAGACCCAGATAGAAAGACAGAAGGTCCTGGAAAAGTGAGGTTTAACCCAAGTGACTGATGAAGAGAAATGTGAGGCGACATCTACAAAATAACACTAAAGAGCAGCTTGTCAGGATGGAAGAATGACTGTGAGCTCTGGAAAGGCAGTTCTTGGGGCAAGGGAGAGTAGGTAATGATGTGATATAATATTCGGAAAATATATTGCTAATTTATTTAGAGGTTTGTTGGGACAGGGAGAAAAAGAGGTTAGAAAAGTGAAAACAATTTTTTAAAATAATTAAGAAAAAGTTATAAGAAAGAAAAAATCAACTTATAATTTTGATGCTGTTGCAACAATATTTACATATAAAGATTAATGTAATTGGTCATTTAACCATTGGGCTATATATATAACTACACTAGGAAGATGGAAGGAGGGGAAAGAAGAGTGTAGAATAGAAACATCAAATATAGTAAAAGGAATTCAGTAGAAAATTTGATGAGCCAAGAAACAGCATTCTACAGGCATTATATAGAAATAGTCAAATATCAGAATAAACAACTAAAATAATTGAGAACATTTGGCTTCAAGAGTGGACTATAAACACAGAATCACAAACATTTCTACTTTCAGTAAAACAGCAACAGACTTGTTAGCTAAATCATTATTTAAAGTCATTAGAATATTTTCCAGTATTCTCTTAAACTTCCTAAGCAAGAAGTGGAAGTGGTTTAGTGGGTTTTTTTTCATATTTGGTTTTGTTTTACCATTTTTTGTTATAGATACTATAATCATGCCTGGACTTCCCCAAACTGAAAACATTAAAAGTTTATTATCATCTAACTGGAATATCTAAAGGAGGTATGCAGTTTTGAATTAGTATATTCCATATTTTCTGGATAAAAATAAAATATGCTTTCTTGTTATGAAGCAAGATAAATCTTAAATGCTGTTTTCCCACATTGGTTTAAGTAATAGAAGTCAATTTGGTCCATGGAGCAAAAACATCTGCATTAAAGCTTAGGAATCACAACAAATGATAGGATTACAAACCAATACAGATTTTTTAAATGTCCACTAATTTGTACCATTTCATAGAGGAGAACTCAAAACTGACTTTTTCCATTACAAAGAAATAAGAATTTTCTAAGTAGTTAAAATAGTAAATTTGTTTTGCATTTTGTCCATGAACTCAGGGACCCAGAGATGAGTATATGTTCAGAAAGTCAAATGAAAGAAGTAGAAATGGGTTATTTCATAATTGGAAATATCACACTGCCCTTTGCAAAAAAAGATTATAGGCAAGGAGAGTGGAAAGGAAAGAGGCTAAAAACATGGACTGTAATCATTCTTAGTACATTATCCATTTTATTTTTAGCCAATAATCCAAAACAGATTATCAAGACTGAGATGCCTATTTCATGGTCTGTACATAACACAAAAACTAATTAACACATACATAGGTACACACACGCATATATACATATATTCATATATTTAAATAAGCTTAAATATCTTAAGGCTGTGTTTTGGAACACAATTGAATCATTTAATTTCAAATGTTTTATGCAGCAATATCTGAAGTCATAGGCAATATTTCAATTACTAAATCCTTTAGGAGACTGTGTGTGTGTGTGTGAATCTGACTTGGACATAGAAAAAGTTGGAAAAATACCATTACCTAGTGGTTGTCCAATGATGTTGCAAGTAATCAGGAAAAAAAACACAAGTTTTAGCAGCATAAGGAAAAAGATTCTTTGACCAATTTTTTGAGGTTTTAGGATCCACATAGCAGATTGTAGGGGCCTGGAACCCATTTATAGTTAAGATAGGATTGCAAGTAGAAGGTAAAAAAGTCATCTACAAAGTTATTGAAATAGACCAGATAGATAGACAGATAGATAGATAGATACACACACAGGTGTGTGGCCTCACACTGTGGCTCTCAAACTTCACTGTGCATGAGAATCACCTGGGTGGTTTGTTAGACCTCAGCTGTTCAACACAATTTCAGAGTTTTTGATTCAGTAGGTCTAGGGTAGAATCCAAAAATACTGGACATTAAGGTGAAACCCCTGATCCTAGTCAATAGTAACAGGTAAGAAATACTCCCAAACTTTTGTTTCCTAAATTCCCCTCTCCCTTTTGGATTCTGAGAAATGGTTTCTTGAAAGAACCACTGGTCTCCAGATAATGTAGAAAAGTCTCTCTGTCCACACTTTCTTAGAACTTACTTAGGTTTGAAGATGACTCCTGTTTACTTACATCAAGGTCAAACATGGGTTGTCTTTGTGTTCTTTGTCCCATGAATAAATAGCTGTTTGAACTGTTTGTCCCCTTAAAACTAGCTATATGCAGAGACAAGCTCCTGCTCTGCTGACTGAGACATCCCCTAATTGCAAAACTATTAGAAATGTAAATCAGCCCTTCCACAGCTTATGTCCCTCTCATTGCACAAGTCTAAGGAAAAACCACGCTGCTATGACACTGTGATCTTCCATCTTCAGCGTTTGTCCTATGGGCAGGACTGAATAAAATCAGTCTTACTTTCATTTTCATCTTTAATAAGCCCCCAATTTTACATTTGTAACAAGTCCCTGGATGATGCACATGCTGCTGCCTTGGGGACTACATTTTGGAAACTGCCTCCTGAATGCAATTAGAAGCAATTGGAAGAATATTCGATTCACACTATTCAGTCAAAGGGTACAAAGTGTGTGAAGCTGGTGAGTAATTGAGCTAAGTAACAATGCTTTTCAGGTGGAAATTAGGACCTGCTATAAAAATGGAGGAAACCCACCTCCCAGATCTTCCTGGGGAAAGGGTGAGGTTACCTTCGGGACTGTGACTTTTCGACCTTTGTCTCAGTTAGTAAGGGTTTATCCCCATAAGGAGTGTTTTCCTGCGCAGGAAGAAGGCTAGGGACCTGGAGACTTGGAGAAACTGAAGAAAGAAAAAAAAGAGTCCTTCAAAATTCGGTAAGTAGTGCTAGACCTAGAGAATTCGCCTTTATGCCTCCCTTCTTACTGCTGCTGTAGTAGTGAAGTAACTGATATTTTTTCGTTTATGAAGGCATTTTTATGTCCGGTTTGAACTACATTTCCACATCCTTTCAGAGAAACATCAAAACAAGACAAAAAGAGCCCCAAACTCTATTTTAACTTAAGGAAACCGAGCTGAAAATGCCTAACAGAATTCATGCTTAACTAAACACTCAGCAATGTTTAAACAAGCCCCCGTATCCACCTTTCATGTCCGCAGAGTTAGCAATCCGGGTGCTGTAGCTCAGAACAGTGGTGCAGGCGTCTGCTTGCGTCGCGGACCTCCTGGCATGACTTTTCTATCTTTGGCCCGGTGTTAATGATGTTCCATGCTGACCCTCTTCTGTGAAAGCAGAGCTGGGGAGCACAGCTTTGATGGCGGTGTTTACATGAATGTTTGATAAGCATCTGTCAGCTCCTAGTACTCTACAAGCCTGTGAACACAAAAGAAGCCAGGGAACCCTGGAGCTTTTGCCACCTGAAAGCATAATCTAGTGTGTTCGCTGAATTTCAAATCAGCGTGGAGATTGTTCCCTTTGTAGCTCGGATTGTAATTTATGTATTATTTACTCAAAAAATAGAACGAACGATAAAAGACAATTACTTTTTCTCAAAAGGGATTTTGAATATGGAGGCCAGAATTCTTTTAATGTATACTTATTTTGCTAATGGTTTGGTCCCCCTGGACACACAATATCAGGAATATTGAAGTATATTTGACAGACTGAACAGTTTTAAGAACATTGACTGGGTTCCTCTTCAGCCCTCCCCCAATCCCCACCCCACCTCCAAATCATAATGTATTTCTCCCTTAAAAGGAAAGATTTTGTATATACACAAAGCAATTGGTATTTTAGGTGTCTTAATGTGGGCAATACAGAAAAAAAAAAATTGCACCTATTAATTGGCTTTGAAATTGTTGAGACCCCCACACATTTATTTTGGCCATGCTTTTTGTTCACTAATTCATGACTCGATATAGGACTGGAGACAACTTTTTGCTTTTGATAGTTCAGGGATGCAGAAAGTTAAAAATTTTGTGGTGCCAGAAATGCCAGCTTCATTCTCTTATTTTAAAATAATATCTACAGACTTAGTGGCATTTCAGCCAAAAAGAAAATGTATAAAATAGCTTATTGGTGTCTGGCATTCTATAAGAAGACATAAAAATACTATAAAAATGCTACAATTAGTATTGCAATGGCCTGTACGTTTTGTCCTCATAAAGTTGTATATATAAATACGCTTTCATTAATGGGAAGTTGCTCAAAAATGGAAATAGTAAAAAGAAAGTACAAGGCATGAAATCTAATGATCTGAAGATAGCTCTCAGCTTTCTTGCTGACTAGTTTGTTAAACTGAATTGTGTGACCTCTGTCAGCTTGATAAAATTACTTGAATTTCTGAGTCAAGATGTGCATGAAGCTAGTACTATGCCTTTTCTTGTTGACTTAAGGCAATGCATTCTTTGAAATACAACAACACTTAAACTAGATTCAGATGATTTTAATTTGCAAAAGAAAAACATGAATAATGTAAATGTCCATTTTAGGGTGAGTTCACCAATGTAATTTTATTAGGTAGTGAATTTCATCTTTTTAAAAATTTTTTACTGCTCTATTTCCTCTTCATATTATGATTTGGATTTCCTTATAGATCTGGATTAGAATTGGCCATTTACTCTTTACAAATATTTTCAGTGTTGTGTATCTTTGAAAATTATTTAATTAGCATTCTTTTTCTTTATTGACTTTCTGCATGGGGACCTGCTGGCTATGAAATCACATACACATATGTTCTGGTACATAGAAAGATAATTCTATTTAATGAATTGGAATTCTGTTGACATAAACTACTCCTATGAGCAAGATTTAGGTTTATATAAAACCTAATTTGGGGTTGTATAAAAACATTGAGAGGATTTTATACTAAATTAATAAGATGATATCCGGTTTCAGATCAATGTTTTAAAGCCCAACCCTGTAAAATGGCAGATTCGCTATGTCATGACTACCTTCCTTCCTCCCAGCCTTACTGTGGCTCCTGTTTGGATATTACCAGCCTTAATCCAGAAAAGTAAGCATGCCTCAGCTATCTAAGCATGATTTTTTAATAAGCTATTTCTTTTACATCTCTACAACATAGGTGTGGGCAAGTAGGAACAACATGTTTTTTCAAAAGTTGGTTTTTAGAGATCACCTGAGAAAAGGTCAAAAGAGTAAATAAGCTTGAGAAATGCTAAGTTCTATTCTACTAAACATCTCTTCTCTTTTTTAAAAAATTAAATTACACCTAGGGTATTAAGGAGGGCACCTGTTGTGATGAGCACCAGGTGCTGTAAGTAACAAATCACTAAATTCTATACCTGAAACTAATATTACACTGTATGTTAACTAACTGAAATTTAAATAAAAACTTGGCAACAAAAATATGACACCTAAAAATGGCTAAGACTTTTTGAATATCCAAGACCTAATTTGACCGTGGCTTTTTTTTTTTTTTTAATGGAATGTCTTTTGAGGTGTATTTGGGAAAGATTTGATAAGAATGAGGACTGCATGAAAAATCGTAGTGGTCACGAGGACTAAATAGTTTGCAGCCAACTCATTCGTTGCCTGGAATTGAGGCCAAATACTTCATTGTTTATTTCTTTGAGAAGTAAGTAGTTATTAAAAGCTTTAGGACTGGGTATGACACTTCCAGATGTGCACCCATGAATGACTATTCTGAGAAACCTTACAGAATTAAATATATATCATGGTACCAGTCACTTAAAAGTCAAATTGTGTTTTTTTTTTTCTTGAGGTGAGGAGAGCTACACAATATATTTTTTAGTCTATTCTTCCATACTTTTCAAGTTGTATGTAATAAGTAATTTTACTATTTAAGCTTAAAAAGTTGAAACTCTTCATTTAAGAAATATTAAAAACCTTAGTTTTAGAATAGTGATCTAAATGTTGAGTAAAGATGGGAGAATGGTTGCAAAATAGTAGGAAAAAATTACAGTGACCTAGATACTAAAGAAAATGAAAAATTGTAAAGCATCTTGAAAATGTATATTAACTGATAGAGTTGGCAAAGAATGGGATGACTAGGTTTCTTGGACTTTGTAGAGATGAAGATAAGTCACTGCCATCAAAGAACTTACTTGGAGAAAGTAAACTAATATACACATGAATCCACTTAAAATATGTAAATGCTACATTGTGTAGAATTTGCCAGAAGTAGAACTATAGAAGTGGGATCAATGTTAGAAAAGCCTAAAGAGAAAGAAATAGGAGGTAGCCAGGTTTAAAAGGATTTAGGTCAGCGAAGGTGCAATGCAGGGGTGACAGAACAGCTGACAAAACAGCCTTGAGTCTGGATGAGGATGGCAGACAGAAGAGATGCAAAGACTGAGCTCACTAAAGTTGCTGCTCTTAAGATCTAAAGTATGTCATAAGGGAACAAACTAGTAAAAAATAACCTTTTTCTCTTTCTTGGAGATGGGAATACCTGATCCATCGATTCACTTTGAAAGTTTGACTAATGTAATTAGGTATCTCTTCCTTAAGTGTTACATCAGAATCTTCAGTGGGTTCATTTGAAGAATAAAGGGGCTGATCCACCAGCATCCAGCCTAAGAGCCTGGAAGTGTTCAGTGACCTAACATAGTAACATAAACAAGACCATTGAGAAAGAGGAAGGACTTGTGAACCTGAGAAAGATGTGGAGAGAAAATCAAAGGTGACCTCAAGCAGGCTTATAGGGATGATAAAATTTGAAGTCCTACTTTAAATGCAATGGGAAGGCATTAGAGAATTTTTAGAATAAGTCATTGGCAAGTATTAAGAAAGCGACAGTCTTATTTACATTCAATAAATTTTAATCTATATGCTGAGTAACAAATTGTACAAAGAATAAAAAGGTGGGAATGGGGTCAGCTTGAAGGCCAGTACAAGCTCTGAAAAAAAGATGCCAATAGACCAGTCAAGAGCCCTGACAACGTATAGTCAAGGCAGTGGAAAGACTTATGATAGATGTTTTAGGTAAATCAGTGATGTGGATGGAAGGTGAATGAGAAGAAATCATCAAGAATAATTTCAGGTCTTTCAGTTCATTAACTGGGTGACTATTGGTGGGTAACATTTACTGCAAAAGAAGAGATTGAATATGGTGAATGCTTTTGAGCAATTCTAGACCTTTCAAGAAATTTTAAAGTACATGCACAAACACGAAGATGTTACTGGAGTTAGTATACAAGATATTGAAAGAAGTACAGATTCAAAAAAAACTTAAGAGAACATTTTTTTAGCAGAAGTATTTGGGAATATGGACCTGGATCAAGATTATGGGTAGAAGTGCAAATTCTGTTGGGGGGGGGTGGCTCTTAGAGAAACATCTTAAGAAGGTCCAAGAAAAGTTACTTAATCATTTACTCAATTAATGATTTATCTATAGTCATTTGGCAAGTTTAATCTTTGGAAAGTCCTTCCACTTTAGCTAACTGTTTCCTTAATTTTAAGAGGATAAATAAGAAGATACACCTCATCAAGCACTAGACAGATTTAGTTTCTAAACGAAATGATAAATTTTGTCTTTCCTTATATGTTAATGGAAAGAAATCACATATCTTGAACAAGCCTGTAAAAGATTCAGTATTAACAATCGAGATTCAGTCTCTGATAGGTTGGGGATTTGTAGAAATGATTTCTGAAAGCAAGTAATATAAATAAGTAGGCAAAAAAACACTTCAGTGAGATTTAAAAGCATTTTTCCTAAAATACCAAGATTTTCGCTGTATGTACTTTGCAACATATATATATTAAACATTTAGTATTACTATAAATTTCTCTAAAGTGACTTAGAGAAGACAGATCTGAATTAAAAGCCTAACAAAAAATACTTTTCATGGTGGAGTTATAATACTTTAGTGTGCGTATAACATTTTTAAATAAAAATTTGCTATATATTGTATACCCAAATATGTTTAATGAGTTGAAAAGGATAATTTTAAGTTAATACATAGCACTATTGGCATACATTTTTGAGTGCATTTAAATTATTTCCAAGTTCATGAGGAAAAAGTTTTCATATTAAAAAAAAATTCACCCCAAACAAGTACATAAAATAAATTTATAATGAAATAGTAAAATATTTTCCCAGAATTCTCTGAATTAAAACTAATTTCAGGTCACTGAAATTTGTGTTCACCAACTATTCTATGAATGATCATTTAATATTTTACTAAATGTACATAATTGAAAAAGCAGATCATTTTTCTTAATGAAGGCTTCCTATTCAGATATATTAGAGCTTAAAATGTAAGTTGGTTTTAAAATTGGCATTAAAATAAAGTTTTAACTTAAAACCAGAAACTATGTAGACCTTTTCCTTGACATATTTCTTTAATAGGTTTTAATCAGCTAAAAATATCTTCATCTTCACCCCCATGGTAATAACATATAGTGTGTATTTTTCTAATATCAGTTAAACTATTTTTTTGTGCCAGCTCATTAGAATTCACACAGACAAACCCAAGAGGAAATTTAAATAGTCTGTATTATTTTTCCTGGAAGAATAAACAGTAAAATGCTAATTGATATTTGTTCTGTTGTTCTGCAAACTGTGAAATAAATTGTGCATTATGTACTATACAACTAGCTTAGAGTAACAACATCCAGGAGGGGGTAAACTCTAAGAGTTATATGTAGATAGAATTTTTCTATATAGATGTATACATAATATATGTAGGCATGTTTGTCAGCATATATATACATGTTAGTATTCATAAAAGTCTTAGAAAATGTCTTTCTCTAAGTATTATTTCTGTTAGAAACTTTATGAAAACTCAGGCCATTTAGAAGTATTATTTACAACAGTACTTTAAAATGCTAAAAAGCAAAAGCAATGCAGAAATGCTTTAAGTAAAACCCAGAATGATGAACTTCAAAAGATTTAATCTTTTTTAAAAGATTTTATTTATTTATTCGACAGAGAGAAGCACAGGTGGAGAGAGAACAGTCCACAGAGAACACAAGTAACACACACCTTACTTACAAGTGAGGGAGGGAGGCGCAGGCTTCCTGCGGAGCAGGGAGCCGGATGTGGGGCTTGATTTTTGGTCTCTGGGATCATGACTTTTGTGGAAAACAGACACTTGACAACTGACTAAAGATTTCATTCTTTGTGTGTGAAAGTGCACAACTCCAGAAACTCCTTACATTGTCTCTTGTTTCTGAAACTCCTGCTTGCTTCTTAAAAAAGAACAAACCAACCAAACAAACTAACAACAACAAAAAAAGTAACCAAAAAAGTCTCCAGGAATTCTGGTAGAGAGCCCATGTGACTTGAATGCCTTTCATATAACATACCACTTCCCTGAACAAACTCCAAGATTGCCTCTGTTACCTATAAGAAGCCCAGCCTCCTTTACAAGTAAGGCTCTGAGGAAAGTGGTCTTTTAACACCTCCTATGTCTGTTCCCCACCACTCGGTATCATCCTAAACCCAGGAATACCAGCCATTGAGATGATCTCACATTTCTATCTTAAAGTATTTTCTTCACCTGGAATTTCCTCCCCATGGATAAGTCCATTTCATTATTGTGAATAAATTCAGGTACCATGTCCTCAGGAAATGTTTGCTGATATCTTTGCGTTACCACTTATTTGTGCTTGCTTTTTCTTCTGCCCTCATAAAGTCTTGTATGTGTTGCTAGCATGTTACTACTCAGAGTATAGTGCATCTATCCCTTTAAAATTAATATACTCTATTAAGCAGTTTTAGTTTTACAAAAAAATACAGTGTAAAGTACAAAGAATTCTAATATACCTTCTTAAGACACCACCCCCACTTCCCTGACCTTTCATTAGTATAGTGCATCTGTTACAGTAAGAGGCCAATATCAATACATTATCAGCATTGTCCACGGTTACATTAGGTTCAGTGATTGTGTCCCTCTTTGAGGTTTTGACAAATGTACAATGATAGGTATCCACTGGATAATACAGAATAATTTCATTATCCTAAAAATTCCCTGTGCTCTGTTCATCCCTCCCTTCTACCTATACCTTTGAAAATCAGTGGTCTCTTTGCTCTTGAATCATACAGTATATTGCATTTTCATATTGGCTGCTTTCACTTAGCAATATGCATTTAAGTTTCCTCCATGTCTTTTCATGGCTTAATAGCTCATTTCTTTTTTATTGGTGACTAATATTCAGTTTTGTGAGTGTACTAAAGTTTACTTATTCATCTATTGAAAGACAATTTTTATTGCTTCCAAGTTTTGGTAATTATGAGGACAGTACCTATAAACATTCATGTGTAGGTTTTTGTGTAGACATAAATTTTGAACTCCTTAGAGCAAATACCAGGGAGTGTAAGTGCTGGAATAATATATGGTGAGAGTATAAGATTTGTAGGAAATTGCCAAATTTTTCCAAAGTGGCTATATCATTTTGTATTCCCATTAACAATTAATGAGAATTCCTCTTTCATATCTTCACCAGCATTTGGTGTTGTCATGGGATTTTTTATTCCATTTATTCTAATCGATGTATAATATCTCATTATAACTTCAATTCGCAATTCCCAAATGACATAGTATAATAAGCATATATTCATGTTTAATTGCCTTTTATATGTCTTCTCCGGTGAGATAATCCAGACCTTTTGACTATTCAGTTGGGTGGTTGTTTTCTTACTGTTGAGCTTTAAGAGTTCTTCACATATTTTCTTCATCAGATAGGTTTTACAAAGATTTTCTCCCAGTGTGTTGCCTTTTTATTCCCTTAACAGTATCTTTAACAGAGCTGAGCTTTATTTTTCATGGAATCAAGTTACTAATTTTTCTTTCATGAACTGTGCTTTAGATGTTACACTTTGAAAGTCATCAACCATATGCAAGGCCACCCAGATTTTCTCCAGTTCTCTGCTAGGAGGTTTGTAGTTGTGCATTTTATATTTAGTGCTAGAATCCATTTGGGGCTAATATATGTTAAAATGTAAGGTGGACTTTTTTATATGTGAACATCCCACCCATTATTCCCCATTATCTGTTGGGAAGATTTTTTTTTTCATTGAATTCCTTTGCTCCTTTGTCAAAGATCAGTTGATAATATTTTTCTGGGTCTTCCTGTGTTAGTTTCATTTTCCATCAATCTATTTGCATATTCTTTCACCAATACCATATTGAGTTAACTAATGTAGTTTAAAATTAGGTCTGAGGTTGAGTGGTGTCAGTGCTCCCACTTTGTTCTTCGATGTTATTTTGATTTTTCTGGGTCTTTTGCCTTTACATAAGACTTTAGAATCAGTTTGTCAATAACCACATGGTTCTTTGCTGGAATTTAAATTGGGATTGCATTGTATCTTTAGATCAGGTTAATAATGGGGAATATCCTTCATTTCTCTAGATCCTCCTTGTTTTCTTTCAACAGTTTCTTTTTGTAATTTTTTTCATGTTGTACATATTTTGTTAGGTTTATATGTAAGGACTTCATTTTTTCATGCTCATGTAGATACGATTGTGTTTAAACTTCAAATTCCAAGAGTTCATTGCTAGTATATAAAAAAGCAGTTAATTTTGTATATTAAATTTAAGTTCTTCAACCTTGCTGTAATTGTTAGTTCAAATAGATTTTATTGTTGAATCTTTGGGTTTTCTGCCTAATCATGTCATCTGTAAATACAAGTTTTATTTTTTCCATTTATTTTCTTGTTTTATTGCATTTGTGGGAACTTTTAGTACAATGTTGAAAAGAACTGGTGAGAAGTGTATCTTTTCAATGTACCTGATAGTAATAGGAAAACCTCTCAGTTTTTCACCATTAAGTTTGATATTTGTTTTAGGTTTTTTTCTAGATGTTATTTAATGAACTGAGGAAGCCTGCCTATATTCTTAGTCGCTGAGAGGTTTGTTTTTTTTTTTTAATCATAAAGTATGTTGGATCTTTTCAAACCCTTCTTTTTTTTTTTTACCTCTGTTGATATGATCATGTGATTTTTCTTTATTCTGTTGATGTGATGTATTACATTAACTGATTTTTTTTTAACCTGACTTGGATAACGGGAATAAATACCACTTGTTTTGGTATATAATTCTTTTCATACATTGTTGGAATAATTTGCTAATATCTTGTTGAGGATTTTTGCATGTAAGTTCATGAGAGAGATTGTTTTCTACTCATTGTCCTTATTCCTTTTTTCTTGTTTTTAATTTTCTACTTTTATTTCTGCTTTCTGATTTTGAGCATTTTAAGTGATTCTCTTTTATTCCTCCCCTCTTAGAATACCTGCTATTCTTCTTTCACATTTTTAGTGGCCATCCTAGAATTTGCAATACACACAAATAATCCAAACTCTTTAAGTTATACCAAACCATTTTATATGTAGTGCAAGTAACTTAAAACAGAATATTTCCAATTCTTCCTTCTTTTCATCTCTTATGTCATTGTTCCATTTGTTTCACCTATCCATATGCTACAATCATCAAATACATTGTTGCTACTGATATTCTGAAAAGCTATTGTTAGTCAATTAATAAAAATATTTTTTTTTACTTTATCTCTTCTTAGGTTCTTCCTTTCCTTAAGTAGATGTAAGTTTCTGACCTATATAATTTTCTTTATTGCTGAAGAATTTCTTTCAGCATTTCCTGAAAAACAGGTCTACTAGTGACAAACTGACTTGATTTTTTGATGGTCTGCATTTACTTTTTCACTTTTTTTTTTTAAGATTTTATTAGAGAGAGAGTGTGTGTATGTACCTGAGCACAAGGGGTGGGGGACAGAGGGAGAACCAGACTCCGCACTGATCAGGAAGTCCGATGTGGGTCTTGATCCCAGGACCCCAAGATCATGACCTGAGCCAAAGGCAGATGCTTAACTGACTGAGCCACCCAGTTGGCATCCCACTTCTTCACTTTTAAAGGATAATTTTGATAGATAAAGAATTCTAGGTTGGTAGGGTTTTTTAGGGTTTGGGGGGTTTTGTTTTTGTTTTGTTCCAACACTTACAGTATTTCACTTTACTCCCTTCTTGTTGGTATAGTTTCTGAAACACAGTCCAGTATAATTCTTACCCTTGCTCCTTTATAAGCAAGGTACATTCCCATCTCCCTTTCCCAAGCTTCTTAAGATTTTCTCTTTGTTTTTTGAGATTTTGCAAATTGAATATGATACTCCTACAAACAGACTTTTTATAATATTTTTCCTGCTTGTTCTTTGAGATTTTTTTGGTTTCTGGTTTAACATCTGTCAATTTTGGAATACTTAGAGTCATTAATGCTTCAAATATTCTGTTCCTTTTTCTCTTTTCTTTCTGATAATTCCATTATGTATGTGTTACAACTCTGTAATTAGCCCATTTGGGGGGGATCTTTTTACTTAATTTTTTAACTTAATTTTACTTTTTTTTTTTTGCATTTATATTTTGGGAGTTTCTGTTAACATTTCGTCAAGCTCCCTGGTTCTTTCCTCAGATATGTCCATTACATTCATGAGCCTGTCAAAGGTATTCTTCATTTCTGCTATACTGTTTCTAATCTCTAGCATTTCCTTCTGATTCTAAGAATTTCCATCTTGGTGCTTGCGTTACTAATGTAGTCTCACTTGCTATCCACTTTTTCCATTAGAATACTTAGCATATTAATCACAGTTGTTTTAACTTCCTGTTACCATAATTTCAACATCTTTCATATCCACCTCTGACTCTGATGCTTGTTCTTTCTTATCAAACTATTTTTTGTGTGTGCTTTAGTATGCCTCAATGTTTTTTTTCCTTTTAAAGCACAGGACACATGCTAGGTAAAAAGAATTGAGGTAAATATACTTTTAGTATGCAGTTTTGTCTATGGTTCCACTGTAGCTATGGTTATCTGAGGCTAAAATCCCCTCTAATGCCCCTTTATCTCCCCTGTGTTGTCTTCCCTACAGTGATGGAGAGAAAAGGTCTAAGATGTGCTGTTCTGCTTGTGTTCCTTGTTGTTATACCAGAGCTCCACTGAGGTCATGGTGAGATGTGGGAGAGTCCTATGATTCTCATAGACCTATGATTAGGTCTCAGTCTTGTAGTGCGACTGTGCTCCTGGGCTGTGATCTTCACAAGTGATTCTAAATTTGACCCTCCACCTCTGACACACTTAGGTGAGACAGGAAGAATACAAGGGGTTGGTGTTGGGTATTTCTGGCCCCTCCCCAAGTCACTAGAAGCAGGAGGTGGCTGGAGTTCATTTTTCTTTCCCAAGGTCAGTTGAACTTTGATCGAATCATCTACCCCACCTCCACCCCCTGAAAAAATCATCTCGAGGACATTTCTTGTTAAGGAGAATCAAATGTTCTGGGGATATTTCAAAATGGCTACTTTTCTCTTTCCCTTGAGGAAGCATAGGGGATTTTCCTCTGATATTTACTAAAAACACTTGTAGGACTATTGAGAGAAAAACTCCTACAAGTGCAGAACCTCCCTAAGACTGCCCCCTCAATGTATCCCAGAATTTTTAAGTCTAAAACATGCCCCAGGAATCCAGTCATCTGTCAATCACCGTGTAGGTTTATCTAGTCAGTGTGGGCCCCTATGGAGATTTCTGTCACTGGGTTTTTGTCCTGCTGTTTTGAGTCTCCATATGTGCTGTCTCTCCAACTTTGGGGGAAGTGGTTTGCTCTGTGGCCTTAATTAGCCAGTGGATCTAAGAAGAACTGTTGATCTTTTTAGTTTAGCTTATTTCCTGTGAAAATCAGAGTGATGATTCCCAAGCCTCTTATAAGCCAGACTGAAAACCAGAATTCTTACGTGTATCTTTCCATTTTTCTTTTCATGCTTGGTACCTCTGAAGGGCCAGAAGGTCATAAAATAAGATGTAGGTAGAGTGCAAAAATTGGGTCTCTGTGACCACTAATGACTAGTGTCAGATTAAATTCCTTAAGATCTAGAGCATTTTATTTCCCATATGCCAATACCCAGCAATCTAAAAGCATTTTCAGTGAATAATTTAACTGGATTTAAAATCACGAGTTTGTGGTATGAACCAATGCCCATGGATAAGCTTCAACTTCTGCAAAAGAACAAGAAGCACTAAAACAAACCACCTCAGTTTAATTGAGCTCACATCATACTAATAGAAAGATAGGTACCAGAGAATAATTAGTGACCACCATAAAATGATGAGACATAAAAGGAATGCCCCGATGAACAAATAACTTTTCTATTTTGAGATTCTCTACTTAACATTTTGTACACAGCTTTACAGGAAACAATTAAAATTAAATTCATAAACATATTAGGTGAAGACAAAGAGTTATCTATCAAGAAATAGGTAGTTCTAGTTAGTTTACAATCTTGCTTTTGCTGCCTAGCCTCAATCTATAAAGACTGGATTCCTGGGGTACAAAATGTCTCTCTTTATGCTTCCTCACCATTTAGCATCCTTATGAGAGGATTCACCACAGAGTTCTTCAAAGGGAAGCAATTCAGCACCCCAGGGCCAGGCCAGCAACAGCGCTTCCCAAACCATCATCAGGCACTTTTAAGGATGAACAACAGCTCCGCGGGAGGTGTAGTGCAAATCCAGCCCTTTAAACTCATTTACTTTAATTGCGCAACATTTTAAATACTGCACGCCAGTGAGAGGCAGGTGGATCAGCAGGTGCAATGTGGCGATCTGCCAATAATGGCATCAGAAAAACAGTCCCTTATAGAGGCAAGAAGCAAAAGAGACTGAGTGAAGAACTCCTCTGAGCTTAATGTCTATTTCATCCGGTAATTGCAGCAGAGGGGAGGATTTCCAAGCAATCTAAACCAAAGCTGTTTTATTCATTTTTAGCTATGCCTTTTTCTTTTTTTTTTTAACAGGGGAGGTCTCAGAAATAGAATTTTAGTCCAAATTCAACCAAATCCTTTGCATGCACCCAACTGAAACTCATGCATGGGTAAAGATATTCAAGTAAAGAGAAATCATGAAAACAAACATTTCCTTCTAAAACTTTTTTTATGAACAATCTGAAGCATATCCTGCCATATTTTGTATTTGGGTATTGATTTGACCCAACTAAAATTTGAAGTCAAGTTATTAAAAGAATTTGGAACCTTAATTTCTAAATTAATAATGAGCTTTAAACTTTCTAGTTTTCCTTTTATCGACACTTCTTTGCATAAGAGAGAAAAACAGTATAAAGTATAAAAAAGTACATTATCAAAAGATACTATAGAAATACTCAAATAAGAGATTAGAGATAGGTAAATGAACACAGATTTTTTTTCTGTCATTTTTTTTTGTTTATGTAAAAAGGAAAATCATGATAGTTACTGTTGAGTTGTTTGCTTGTTTTTTCTTTGTGTGTTTTTATCACAGGTTTGATTGATTGACTCTTTACATTTTAACCAAATTGAGCTCTGAAGATTAAGCGGTAGTGAGTAGAGGAAGAGTGACTTTCCTCTCTCTCTCTCTGCCTCTCTCTCTCTTTTTTTCTTCCTATCTCAGGCTTCTCTTTTGCCAAAGTGACATTCTATTGAAGTTTATAAAACTAAAGTGTCATCAGATATCATACCCTTATCAACAGCCCAAAACCATTCAGGGTAAAATAGAGGAAGGCAAAATAGAATGGACCAGTTGCTAAAATTGAAGAGCTATTTTCCAGACCCTGTGGTTTATATGTTTTATCTACATCTTCTGAAGGTATATGTTACTGTTTTTACTTTTTTGCTTTCTTTCTACTTGTTACTTGTGTTAACTGAGTCTAAGAGGTGTTAGCCCCACCCATTTGGCTGTTGGATGGTAAAGGATAGTTTCAGACACTTCTATCCTTATGCCACAGAGAGCTGTTGGCTTGACATGTAAACTTCCCAAGATACATCAATAATTGTATTTAGGAATTATGTGCTAGAAATGAGAGTATATATTTATATGTTTTCATTACCAAGACAATGGCAAGAAGAAATAGGTATGAAGAAAACTATAATCAGTTATCAGAGTCCTGCCTACATGTAAGATAAAAAGAGGCTGTTGTCTAACTTCTTTCACTTCTAGACTTTAAAGTAATAAAAGTACGTGGGCCATGTAAGTCAGAAAACACATCCTATATAAAACCATTCAGTTCCTAATAGTGCACCAAATTTTCTTTTTGGCCACTAGATCTGTACAATCTAGTGTTTTCCTTTAATGTTAACTCTTTTCCCATCCTCATTCAGGGTATTTTTTCAGTGATGGCAGGACATAGGGAAGAAATCAGGCAAAACAAGGATATGAAGGTATGTGTATTTCACACCAAAATAGAAGTGAGATCAGAAAAGGGGACTTGTATAATAAAAAACTATACATAGTGTTAACCTTAGAAATAAAAGCATTTTTACCAGCAAATAAAGGAGGTTTTCTTTCTTTCAATTTTTTTCCTCCAAGAATAGGAGATAACTATAATTGGGGACAAGCAAGGTATGACAAAACCTTAGGCAAATCATAAACAAAGGAGAACCTTACTTTATGGAAAAGGGGGAATTAGGGAGGGGTTGTTTTGAATAAAAATTCATTGGAGAAAAGTAAGAGTTCAGGGTAATAATGGTTTGTCTTTGGCTGAGTTGCAGGGGTAGTCAATTTTTTGTAGGAGACCTTAGTACTTGTTTCCTTGTTGGGGCCTGTAATTGATGATTCTTTCCTGTAATTGATATTGAGTGGTGCTGGTTCCTCTTTCTAGCATTTCCTTCTGTGATCCTAAGTCCACTTCAGTGAGCTTTCCCTTTATTAGTTTTCACAACAGCATAACCGTGTTCCCATCTAGAATTTCAGAAGTAATTAGAATTACAGTTTGTATAATTGTCTAGAAATGATATCTAGAGTGGTTAACTCTTTTGTTTCTGAGACTGAGAACTTTCTCAGCGATGTTATGGTATCTCTCCTTTCTGTCCTGGCACTTTGAGTGCCTTGAATGATCTTCCCTGCATCAAGAGTCATAAAGCTAAGCTAGGTAGATGCAAGAAGGAACATTCCTGATTGCTGATGAGGCCTCCTAGGAACCACAGATCTGTTTCATAGGGATTTGAGGCTTCTTATCAGATAATTGGTGAGAACAAAAGACTAGTTTAAAGTCAGTAATACTCTGTCATTTGAGGGGTGAGAGGTTGGGTGAACAATGATACAGTTTGTAGATTACCCAGATTCTGACTCCATCATCCTAATCTTAGACAAAACACGTTTAAATCCTTCAAGAAGATAAAGGGGAGAAATAGCCTATTTCTTCATTAGGCAAAATTCTGGGTCAAAGAAGCTAAAACCACATCAAAAATCACGTTCACGTGAAAGAGGGATTTGATTTATCAGATTCTTCTATTTTATTGAAGACAGTTTGCCATATTCATGTGGTGAATGTGATTAGATATATTTTCTGATCAGTAAGAGAAGTGGTGCAGCAGAGTTTTTGCATTTATTGTTTACAGCAGTATTTGTCTTAACATGGGAGATAGAAAGACTAGGTTAATTTCCATACAAGGGGCAGAAAGTTCCTAGGCATAAAGTGTGGGTAAATCTAAGAATGGAAAAAGAAGAGTTGGGATGAAATAAAATAGAGACAATGAGTTTGAGAAATTTGAGTTAGTTGGCAGAGTTTAAAAACCTTTATGTTTAAACATATTTTAACTGACAGTAAATAACACTTGCAGAATTATAACCAGATTATAGTCCATGCATTGGGGTTTAGCATAAGTAAAACTTCTTTGGGGTCATGATAAAGAAAATATAATAACCATATTAGAAATTAAAGGATGAGTGTTTGACTCAATATTATGAGTTACTATTTCTTAAAATGTTATTTGTTAAAATGCAAAAATTCAGACTGTGTTCAAGATTGACATTTGCTTTCAAATTAGTACATTTAGTGAAATCCATGGCATGAGAAACTATTTGGAACATACCTTCAAGGCTCCTTGGTGATAAATGAGCCTTAAAAGGTTTAGTTAAATCCATCTGCCTCACTCTGTGCTCAGCATTCATTAAATCTATTGGATTGGAAAGTCTCAAAATAATAAGGAAAAATACAGAACTATTTTCCATTTATCAATTCCTTTGTGACAAATAATTTCAATGATTGCATGTTGAGGCTTTTCAGAATGTGATTTTTGTATTGTTACCTATTGAAATCATTGGAATGTAATAATTTTCAGGTATACAACATAATGTTCTGGTCTATGTATATGTCGTGAAATGATCACCTCAGTAGGTCTTGTTAACATCTGTCACCACAGGTAATTTTTTCTTGCGATGAGAACTTTTAAAATCTACTCTCATAGCAACTTTCACATATACAGTATTGTTAACTATACTCACTATGTTGTACCAAACATCCTCAGGACCTAATATCCTATAGCTGGAAGTTTGTACTTTTATACCTTAACCCATTTCGCCTTTACATCCTTCTTTGGCAAGCATCACTCTGTTTTCTGTATCTGAGTTTTGTTTCATTTTTATTTTTAGATTCCATATGTAAGCAAGATCATACAGTAGTTGTTTTTCTGTGACTTACCTCACTTAGCATAATGCCCTCACGGTCCATCCACGTTGCTGCAAACTTTAGGATTTCCTTCTTTTTTTATGGCCAGATAACATTTCAGTGTGTGTGTGTGTGTGTGAGAGATAACTTACCAATTGGTGAACACTTAGGTTGTTTCTCTGTCTTGTCTATTGCAAATAAGCTGGAATAAACATGAGGTGTATATATCTTTTCAAATGCTTTTGTTTCCTTTAGATAAATAGAAGTGGAATTGCTGAATCATGGTGATTTTAATTATTTTTTTAACAATCTCTTTTTTTTATGGTGGATACACCAATTTATATGCCTGTGAGCAGTGCGTGAGGAGTCCCTTTTCTTCATACCTTTGCCAGCAATTACCACTTCTTGTTGGTAATAACCATTCTAACAAGTATGAGGGGATAGCTTACAGTGGTTTTGATTTACATTTCCCTGGATAATTGATGTTAAGCAATTTTCATGTACCTGTTGACCATCTATATGTCTTTTTGAAAAAGGGTCTATTTGGATCCTTTGCCCATTTTTAATCTGCTATTTTGGGGGGTTGGTATTTATTTGCTATTGAGTTGTACATGTTCTTTATATATTTCACATATTAACCTCTTACCCAATTACGACTTGGAAATACTTTCTTCCACTGCACTGATTGTGCCTTTAGTTGAATGTAACTCTACTTGTTTTTGCTTTAAACGAAAAAAAAAAATGTGAGGACTGATATTTAGTATCTTACCCATAGATATTTTTCTAGGAGGTTGATTTTAGGTCTGACATTCAAGTCTTGAATCTATTTTGAGTTGATTTTAGAGTATGCTAGAAGTTATTGGTTCAGTTTCATTAGAGCTTTCCAATTATCCCAACAGCATTCATTAGAGAACCTATAAAGGTGCTTTTATATGTTGTAGGTATGTAAATTTTACTAATTTTTTTTTCCCCCTACATCTGGTGAAAGATGATTTGGTAGTTTTCTACTTAGTGTACTGTACTGCATTAATAGATTTTGACCAATATGATATATTAATAACCTATTATATCAAAATCTATTAAATATTATACTATATATCAAAATCAAATCTATTAATCCTGTGTGTGTATGTGTGTATACATGTATATGTATGTATATACTGGACTATGCTCTGAGTATTAGGATAAATATAGCCATTTATTCTAATTTATTAACTTAAAAACACACACACACACACGTGTATATGCTGTGTTTTAGTTCCCGTGTGCCTATATCTGGGGTATCAGTTCTTAATTGTGGAGGGATTTTGTCATGTATCTTTCCTACATTTGAACATTTTCTATATCCTGTACACCTTGATATTTCTACTTGGTATGTGGAACAACTCACAAGAAAATAAGGCTGACTTGTTTTTCCACTAACTAATTCAAATTTACACTTAATTATTCAAAAATAAGTTGAGGCAGGGCATCCAAAACACAAAAAGTAATGTAATGCTGCTTTTGACTTCAAGAAAAAAAACTTAAAAATTTGTGAAACACACATAAGACAAGCTATCTTTTTTAATGTCCTGGCTGCTAAGATAGTATTTTTGAAGGCCACTATGAAAAAGAGAGGGAGAGGAGAGGAATAACCTCCAAATGTGTTCATCAAGCCATGATCAAGCCCAAATATCATCTGCCTCTTAAGGCGATGAAATAGAAGATAACATTGTTTAGTATTCTTTGTTACAAACAAATGATAATAAATGAACTTCATTCTTACTATTCTCTCAGTGACAGGGTATATGGCAGATAAAGAGATGATTTGAACAATATAGTATGGAATCAGACAAATCCAGAATTTGGGACATTCTCGAGTGCAGTCTTAAAATTGGGTTCTTAAAATGACATTAAAAATGTAAGATGTAGAAGAAACAACAATGAAGTAGAGGATACTTAAAAACAGGCAAACAAAATGCAGTGTATATACCTTGTTTGATCCTGATTGAAACAAATCAACTTATAAAGAGACTTCTGTGAGACAATCTCAGAGATTTTGATACATTCTGGGTATTAGATGATAATTTTGATAAGTATGCATTCTTAAACATGTTTAGAAATACTAAGAATTAAAGGTAAAATAATGGTTATGTGGGATTTACTCTAAAATGCCACATCACTTGGGGTGCCTGGGTGACTCAGTCGTTAAGTGTCTGCCTTCAGTTCAGGTCATGATTCCAGGATCCTGGGATCAAGCCCTGTACCGGATTCCATGCTCGGCAGGAAACCTGCTTCTCCCTCTCCCACTCCCTCTGCTTCTGTTCCCTCTCTAGCTGTGTTTCTCTGTCAAATAAAATCTTTAAAAATAAAAAAATGCCAAATCACAACAATTATATAGAGATTTAGATAAACATAGCAAAATAGATTTATTACAAAGTTCACCATATGGTCAGGGTTCACCATACTTTTCTCTCATTTTTTTTAGATACTTGAAACTTTCCATGAGAGAATTTAAAAAATAATAAAAGACCTGAGGGAAAGATAAACTTCTGTTCTGAAAGAATAAGGAAGCATTGCTTAATAGTGTTCATAGTATTTATGTAAATGGACACTTTTTGGTAACCTGCTAAGACTCATGCTGTGCTATTTGGAATCAATGGTTATGTCATCTGAAACTAATCTTTGAAAAGACAGTACCCAGATATTATATAAATAACATTCAAAGCCCTCATTAAACTTGTTTTTGGATTATAAAACACAATTTTGCTAAGTTATTATGGACTATGGAGGAAGAAAGAACATAACAATTGAGAGAAGTTCTCTCCCTATCAGTGATAATACAGATATAAAATTCTTTACTTTCTATTTTTGAAAAAAAGTATGCATAAAATAATACTTAAACATGATTATGCTTTCTTTAAAATAACAGATAACTTAGGTCTGAAAACAGAAAAGACAACAAAAAGCTTCTCATGTATGGAACTACAACTACATTCAATATTTAAATATTACTCTTAAATAATTAAGTTTATCATGCCCTGGAGAAAAAGCACCTCTAGGAACTGTGCTAAAATAATGCACATTTTTGGGAAGGAACTTCAAGAGTAGGTATTCTCATGATTTATTTTTGTCTAATCAGTAAATTCATGTTAACTTCTACCATCCAATGAAGACATGACTTTGTACAGAAGATTTTCTGTGTCATGAATCTTCTGTCCATGGTTGAGGGCCGCCACATTGGAAAGGGCAAGCGAGTTAGAGAATGGCCATCCATTATGCTTGCCAACCATTTTTCATTGGAAAGTTAGCCATGCTTGGACAGTAGGAGGAGGCAAAAAGGAAGGGATAAGAAATAGTCCAACTCATTAAAAGAATAGATCAACAAAGCCTGTTCCTCAGATGATGAAAGGCCAGCTGTGACCCAATATATAACAGACAAAGTCTTTTATTTCTTAAAAGATTTTATTTTTTGAGAGAGAGTGCGTGTTCATGGAGAGGTGCAGAGGGAGAGAGACTCTCAAGGAGACTCGATGCTGAGCACAGAGCCCAACCAGGGGCTCTGTCCCTGGACCCTAAGATCATAACCTCAGTGAATCCAAAAGTCCCACACTTAACCGACCAAGTCACACAGGTACCCCTAAAATCTTTTTTTAACCTTTTTTATCAGAACTGTTTTTTTTTTTTCTACATAAGTTTCCTTAAGTAGTTTCAGAAATTGTTATGCATTGACATTCTTTACTAGAGAAATTCCATAAAATTCCTGAATACCAGGAAGTTTTCCTACCATAAATGGAAAGAGTTAAATGAGATATTTTAGCAAGTACTACGTGATTATCCTTCTGAATCATTCATTAATATAACCATGAAGGCATCAGAAAGCTTAAAGGGAACACAAACTGCAGCATATATTCCAGCTTTGCCAGACTCTTCGAACAATCTACCAAGTTTAAATGTATAAAATAGTAAATTAAAGGCAAATGAGATAAAAAGGATGAGGCTTTTGTGACTGAAAGAGTCAAAAGTATCGGAGCACTAGCTCCTCCCACAGAGCAGAGCGCCTTTTGACCCGGGAGAGCTCACAGGCCCCACCCTCATCAGTAGGACTCCGCATTCAGTCCCAAAGTAGTCTGTTCTCTAACAGGGGGAGGAGCGATGAAAGGAGGAATAGCCTGCCAGCAGCCGCCTTCCAGCGCACGGGGCGGGAGGGAGGGGTGCTTTATGCCAATTTCATAGCCGGTATGGCACTTTTTCTTCTGGGACTTGGCGAGGAAAGCCTCCAAAAAAGCATTAGGATGCAAAGTAGATTTTACAGAAGAATCTTGGGGCACCGAAATGAGGATTTATACCACACACTAAAAAGCAAACAACTTAGTAAAACATCCTATTTGAGATTTGTATTTCCCTCCACATTCCTCTTTTTACTTGGGGCCATCCAAGCCCCTTCTCTTTCTTCCTTGAGTACTCCCCACAAGATAATATCCTTGCTTTTCTCTAACGAGCTATTTGAGGACTGACAGGCCCTACAGGCCCAATTCAGAGCAGGTTTATCAAATCATTCATCTAATGAACTCCTCTAACTGCCTAGAGGGAGTCTGCTGCCGAGAAAACTCAGCTTTGTTTGTCATTAACTTTGTGTCCTGGAATGTGAAAGAAGCGGTTTTTAGGACAGAGGCTGGAAGGGCCCTCTGTGAAGTGCTGGGGAAGGAGGTAAGCTTCCTTGAACTGCTTAAAGCCTGTGTCTTCTTTAGAAATCAACTCCCCTCATAGCAAGAAAACCAAGCAAGCGGAGTGAGTGAAAGTGATCTATACTGCAACGCTGATTTCCCCCGGTGTGTGCTTCATTAGGCTCAGGGGCTGCCATTGCCGAGGCCATTTAGGTGCTGTGAGTTGGATGGGTCATGCAGTGTTTCTCAACCTTGAATGTGCACACGAGTCACCTGGGGATTTTGTCAAAATGCAGATTCTGATTGTCTAGGTTTGAGCTGTGGCCTAAGGTTTGACGTCTTAAACAAATTTCCAGGCTTCTGGTCCGTGGATTACAGAAGGAGAGTATCCTAATAGGGGTAGAAGTGGTGACAGAATGCAGGAGAGAAGGGAAAGTAACTTGGACTTAGAAGAATTTTTTTTTTTTAAGATTTTATCTATTTATTTGACAGAGAGCACAAGCAGGTAGAGATGCAGGCGGGGGTAGGAGGGGGGAAGCAGGCTCCCCACTGAGCAGAGAGTGGGGCTCTATCCAAGGACCCTGAGGTCATGACCCAAGCCGAAGGCAGAGGCTTTAAACCACTGAGCCACCCAGGCGCCCTGAATTAGAAGGCATTTCTGTGTAAAATGTCTGGTAAGTTAACTAAAGGGAAAGATATTCCTACTTCTGTGGTGCCAGTAACTTATTTGGTTTCTTTACTCATTTTAAATACTGCATCAGTTTTATAACATTTTCTATTTGTAATTTCATATTCTTGTTCTGGAAGAGGACCAGTAAAATTGTATATGCTTCAGGCTCCATAAAACCTGCATTGCTCATTGTTGGGCACCAGGAATTTGATTTGTAAATGCATACATTAGCTTAGATTCCTCCTCTCATATGTTGACCATAAGGCTATTAGTAGGAATAGGTCAGTAAGGAGGAAAAATAAAAATCTCTGTATATACCAAAAACAAAGCCTTGGAACATTTTTCAGTCTCGCCTGAGTAAAAGATAAGGAAATTAAAAAACAATCTATGGCTTTACTTGAAACATAAAAGAGGATTATTATAAAACTAGGACGAAAAGACCAATTATTGAATCTGAATAATTTTAAAAGTATTTTTGCGTGTTCAATAATGTAAGAAAGAAAATTGTGAAATCTTAGGAAAAAGGAAAAGAGGGACTAAATGATGGGTCAAATATAAGAAATCAAAACTATGAAAGTCTGTATTAATTACATCTAGGGAAAAGGAAAAAATCCACATTCAGAAAAATATGCATAATATATAAAGAATGTAAAGTAAAATCATGTGATACCAAGTTATAATCTCAGAATATAAATGTTAAAACCTAGCCTCCAAGATATCTGGGTGAAAAAGAGGTTACTTTTGCTATAGTGTGTCATATACATAATAAGACACTGATGGAAAATTCATATTGACTTGGCAGGAAATAAATCACTGGGAAAATATCAATATAGTAACGTTAGTCTGTGGAATCTAAAGTTGACCAGATACAAAATGGAGATAGAAACCATAAAGAACTTTATTAATAAAACAGAATTATTGTATTCCTAGTAGACTCTATAAGTTAATAGAATACTCAAGAATCAAGCTTTATGTTGAACATGCACATATCTTAGATTAAAACATCATTTAAATACAAAAGAATGCATAAGATCGACATATTTTGCCCACATATTCAAAATATGCAAACAAAACAGCTTTTTAAGTTACAAAATGCTTTTGTGAAACATTAAGGGATCAAATATGCAAATACTTTTGGGGGGAAAAAAGTCAAAGTTGAACACTAAAAGCTACACTTGGAAGTAAAATCGCAGTCCACGTGCTCTAGTTAAAGAAAAAGTACCTTCAGCTATAGTGATTAGAGAAAGAATAAATAAGAAAATACAAATATGAAGAAAATACTTAGTACATAAGAAAATTGGGAAAAGTAGAACTGAGAACTCTGAAAGCCTTAGGAAACCTAATAGATAATTGTAGAGAATGTATACTTAAGCAACACAAATTCAAAATGGAAAATATGAGGCCTTAGAAACCCATGTCTAACTTCTTTAAAGAAAGGTGACTATAGTTGTTGATACTGGACTATTTCATAGAAAACTGCAAAAAAAGATTATGAAAGGGCAGGAATGATAAGCTAAAATGATGTGGAAATGTTGGTGTTTGGAGCAAGTGATTAAGGAAGAATTCTTGAGACCTCTTTTATGAAAAAAGCTGGTTTTATTAAAGCACAGGGGCAGGACCCATGGGCAGAAGGAGCTACTCTGGGGTTGTAAGGATTGGCAGATTGTATACTTTGAAGTTGGGAGTGGTTAGGGCCAGCACAAGCCTCCAAGGTATTTGCATACAACGTTTCCAGGACCCTGAGTAGGCTAACTGTTGTTAGGAAAAGGGCATTATTACTGTTTAGTAAAACCTCAGTCATAAGAGCCTTCAATGTATGTTGGTGGGCCATGTGCTTGGGGGATGACTGCCAGCATCAATCTTGGAGGGTGGAGACAAAGGAAGTTTCCAAAGGAATTTCTTTATATTTAAAGTAGACTCACTAGATCTGGGTACGTCAGGCTAAGAGTGCTTTTTGCACTTGAAGTGTCAACATCTAGGCCGCTGAGCTCCCAGAGGAAGGTCACTCTGCTTGTTTCAAGGACTTTGTCAATGGGCTGTGAGTAGTAAGGAAACTTAATTATTTTTTTCTGCCTGTGTTTCCCACATCATAAAACAAGCGCTTTCAGGTCAGAAAGCTTCTCCTTGGGGGTTGGGTACTTAAAGGCTTTATTTTAAGAGCTGTAGCTTATTTACCAGGACTGATTTTTATTTATTTATTTTTACAGTTTAGCTCTCAAAACTTGTGTCCTTGCTTTATGATTTTCATTTCTGATAATTCAGTATGAAAAAATAGAACTAGAAAGCTTGTGGAGTCATGCACTTGTGTTTT
This sequence comes from Spilogale gracilis, assembly GCA_004023965.1. NCBI lineage: Eukaryota > Metazoa > Chordata > Mammalia > Carnivora > Mephitidae > Spilogale > Spilogale gracilis. Next base: position 9,291 of record PITA01008510.1, on the reverse strand, counting down.
TTTGGTTTTTATTTTTATATTTTTACAATGTATTATCTGAAGCTGTACACACCCCAATCTAAATTTCTAGAGGTTGCTTTCCCTGGCATAATTGAGCAACTCTGCCTGGGAAAGTCCAGCATTTTCAAGCTTATATATACCCTATAATGTTAACTCAGGCCAGAGTGGATGCTTTGGATTGAACTTGACAAAAGGACACATTATTCTGAGAGAATGGAAATGACAAGAGTTGCTGTGTGGAATTATCAGATTACACAGATTTTTAACTACTCTGTAGCTCTATCCAACGACCACGGGCCATAGTTTGATTATTAGCACACTAACTGGAGGTTGAAAGTGAATCTGGGCCTTATACATAAAAATTGTGTTTCTCACCGGTTAGTTTCAAATCTTCTGCCACAAGAGAAAACCTGTCCTTTAACAAAGTTAAGTTACCATGCTATTTTCTTCCTGGTTTTATACATGAGCCCCTGTGGATTGAATGTGAACATCTTGGTTACCTTGATTTAGGCCATAAGAAATAGTAACAGTGTTCTAGTCCTAGGGGGCATCCGCCCAAGACATACCTAGTAGTGTTTTATTGTTTCACTATATAAATAGGATCAGGGACACTCATGACTCCTACCCAAGTCAGGGAGGAAATACAAAGCAAATGAGACCTTTGAAATCACAGAGCAAGCTGGTAGACCTAAATCATATTAAATGTGACCTCCACCATGTTAAATATGACCTCCACTTCTTGGTAATATGGAGCAATAGGATCTGGATTTATCCTCTCTCCTGAAACAACTAAAATATAAAACAGTATGTTTCAGACATTAGCATCAGGTGGTGAAGAACAAGGTTTCCTGACACAAGGACATAAAATGAGTTATACCACTGCTCTAGCTACTGTCTGGAGAGACTTATCTAGACTACTTTGAGGTGAGTGGGAACCCAAGCAGATCTGCGATGCTTCTCAGTTGAAGAGACAAATGAGAGTCTGCGAAGGCCGAAGTGGCTGGGGATCACAGGCCAAATAGTGTATGCTGGATCTGTGAATTTACCTCTATTAAAGTCTTATTAAAGTTCTATTAAAAAAAATTCTAAAGAAGAAGTTACTCTGAAGCAATAATTGAAAAAGTGGTACTAGCAGAAGATGAGACAGAAAGATCAGTAAAACAGAATGGATAGTTGGGGAACCTATTCCAGTATTTGAAATAAAGGTGATAACACAAATCAGGAGAGAGAAAACATTAAAAATATTTGAGAAGGCATTAGGTTTTTAAGGAATAGTGAGATTGTAATCATATAACATTAATTACCAAAATGCTAATTAACTAATGCTTCTTACTTGTGTTGAAGTGTGTAGGATATTAGGAGTTCTGCTAGATGCTAAGAGTCAAATGTGAACTAGGCAGAAGTTTCTGCCATCGGAGGTTACACAGGCTAGGTATGAGGGTGGGTGTAATAGAAGTGTGACAAACCATGTAGAAAGAGAAAGTATGAGGTTCACAAAGAGTGCATTTCAAGTGACCCTGTCCTAGTTCTAGAGTCAAGGAAGGTCTTTCTGTATTAATTTGTTTAAATAGATACTTCAAAGAGTTACCAAAAGTATGAGCAAGGAGGTCAGGAGAATAAAACAGTTTTATTGTTCCATAAATAGCTAACCCCTGTCTTAAGAATCCAACCCCACAAACAGCATGGTACATTACTAATTTTAGTTTTACCTTAAATATACATAACTATATGTGTAGAAAAATGTCCATGTTGAAAAGCTTCCCACAACCAGAGAAGCTGGCAAAATGAGTAGCTTTTGCGGTAAGGGGAAGTTGTGTTGGAAATGGCTGTAGATTACCCAGACCACAGTGTCTACCACAAAGAAGGCTGAAACTTGATCCCTGGAGGGCTTGCGGTTCTTAAGGACTTAAGTCTGTAAGACAAATTAAGAGCTGTTAAAAGGTTTAGGCTTCGGGGTCGGGGGTCAAAAACCTTTAGGCTTGAGAATTTAAAAATCTGGCATGTTTTGGGAAAGCATGTTATTATTGCAGGAGTACAGAGAAGAGAGAAAGATGGCGTGGGGCAGATGATGAAGGCAGTAGAAAAGGATATAAATTGATAATTGGAGAGAGATTAAGAAATGTCATCACCAAGGTATAAAGATTGATAGGATTTCAAGAGTAAAACAGATGAGGTGAATGGTTTTCAGGTCTTTGGTCTGAATATTTGAGGGGACTGTAGTGATACAGATTCAGACAGGAACCAGAGCTGGATGGAAAATACATTTGAGGAGTAGAAAATAGGGACTTCTCTTTAGTAATTGAATTTGAGGGCCTCAAAGATGTCTACATAGAAATGATAATTGGGAGAGCTATTTGGAATTGGAATTCAAAGGAGAGCTCAATATATTTGCATTAATAAATGTGCCATAGTGTTGACTGTCGCATAAGAGGACCTCAGAAAGAGCTTTAAGAAACTTCAATTAAAAACTGATTGATGGACAAGTCAACAAAAGAAAGTGAGAATGTATGAAGTGGAAGCAAACCAGGAACAGAGGATTCCTCAGCAACCAAAGAAAGTGAGTTGAGAAACTGATCAGCATGCCAAAGACTGTTCAGATGTAAAGAAATTAAAGGAAGGACAAAGAGAAAAGTGTACCTTACAGTCAGAGACACTGTAACAGGAGAGATTGCAATTGAATGGTAATGATCCGTATGTGTTATAATTTGTTTCTGAAAGAGTGCAAGGGAAGCAAAGCAATGGAAAGGCCTTTTTTTTTTTTTTTTAACGGATTTCATGGTAAAAGCAAGTAAACAAAGGGGAAAATGGTGTGGGCTTGAGGAAAAAGGTTTGTATGTGCTTCTTCTGAGTTCTGAGAATTAAATATGAATAAGTGCTGAGGAAGGCCAATTAGGAGATGGGGGGACAGCCCTGGTGTGGGCATGACAAGAGGATAAAAAAGGATAGGATGAGGTAGGCTGCTTTGAAAATATGCACAGGGACAGGGTGCCAGGGTGGCTCAGTCATTTAAGTGTCTGCCTTCTGCTGAGGGCATGATCCCAAAGACCTGGGATTGAGCCCCACCATGGGCTCTCTGCTTAGTGGGGAGCCTGCTTCTCGCCCCTCTCTGCTACTTCTCCTGCTTGTTCTCTCTCTCTCTCTCTCTCTCTCTCTCTCTCTGTGTGTGTGTGTGTGTGTGTGTGTGTGTGTGCATGTGTGTCAGATAAAGTCTCAAAAACTATGCATGTGGAATGTTGTGAGTTTTCTTCCCTTATTCTGGCTAGTTTTCTTTCTGAAGTAGAGACAAAGCCATCTTACTAGAAGAAAGGATAAAAGTAGAAGTTTGAAAGTCATTTTGAAGAATGAGAGAAGCATCTGACAAGGAGAAAACAGTTGCCAGAAAGTTTGAAAATCTGGTTGATGGTGAACCATAAGTTTATATGGGCACCTACAGGTTAACAACGCAGGCGCAAGCTTAGAGAAGGTAGCTAATCAGATTTGTCTAGCTCTGTAGTTTTGCCAGGCAGATGGGTTGAAAGGACAAAGGATCAAAAGATAGTGCAAATTTTGCAGATTGTAGTTGAAATGATGGAACATGGAATCTAAAATGTCTAGGGGATGGGTTGCAGGATTTTTATTTTCATAATTTTCAAGGTTGCCAAGTTGTCTAGAAATAAACTGTACTTCTTTTAAATGCAGCAGATCAATTTATTTTCAGTAGCTTAAAAGTTTTAAGTAGCTCAAGAAAACAGGCAATGCCTGGCAAACATTACTAAACAGCCTGTAACACAATAGATTCCTAAATATCAAATTATAACTCCATGTCCCTTACTCTTCCCTGAAGCCAAGAAGATTTGATCCCTTCGTTGGGGACAGCATGTTTAACTTGAACTTCACTGCATTTCCTGTTTGGGTTATATACTTGCAGTTCTTCCTGGTCATGATTTTCAGGTGCAGCCCAGCATCTGTGTTTAGACTGTCTGTGAGGTAGCTTCAGTGGACAATGTAGCTCATCCTTCTCTCTCTATAGTCCCTACTGAAAGTATCCATCAGCTAGAAAAATAGTCTGCCTTGTTCCCACTGGGTTTCCATCCACTCCTCCCATGGCTGTCTCTGGTCCTGCATCCTAATTGTTTTTAAGAGATGTTTTATTTCTACCTTTTGAAATGCATATGCCAGTTAGTGGTTGCTACCTTTACAAGCTCCAGCATGCTTATTTATCCAAAGGCTTTGGAAATCCCATTCATTTAACAGTGGTCACCATCTTGTTTTTCTTTATTTCTGTGTCTTCCTTTTTGTTACCCAAAACTTATATTATATATCCTTTTATCATAATTAGATCTCCAAGGGCCTGCCTCTTTCCAGATTCTTAATGTTCTTAGTCTGTTGTTTGGATTAGTCTTATTTTGTAAGTTTGACTACTTTCATAATTTAAAATTTTCTTTGCCAATATCTTATTTAATATTTGAACAGTTAATTTCAAAACTGATAGCCTGTATCAGTAATACTGAGAAGAATTAAGGAAACACTTTTTAATCCATAGTTGAATTCAAGTTTTTAAATTTGTGCATTTATTTAGATAAGTTTATCTTTACAAAAAAAAGGGAAATGACAGAAGCAAATACAATAACCTCTATCTCTATCAAGAGAGCTACTTTTAATGCCTCTATCAGTATCCTTCCAGAAATACTATGCAGATGCTGATATATATAAGAGATCAAGAGGTGCTTTGATTTCTTGGTTTGCTCACTTACCTAGAAATGTTGAAACTCTTGGATTCATACATTGTTAAAAAAAGAAACTGGATGCAAATTATTTTTATTAAGGATTTTTTTTTCTTCTAGGAATCCTGAAAGGCATTGGACCTAAGAATTCCTTTCAAGGTTCTCTAAGTCAGGTATGGTTGTTTGTCCTTATTCATAAGAAGATACCTGTTAGAACAGAAGAAGTCAAAGGTATGTTATGGGGAAAGCCCAATAATCTCTTAGTCACAAATTCCTGTGAAGATTCAGAATTGATTCCCAAAAACTACAGGACAACAAAAGTGGAATAATTCAAAATGTAAGTTATTTTATTTGTGTACATGGAAAAAGACATAATAAGGAAAACTTGAATTCACTTCTTTTAAGTGTATTTTTGTCATTTAACACTTAAAAATGATCATTAATGTAATTGCTCTTTAGTTATATGTGTTTTATGACTTAAAACATAATTTTCAAGGTTGCACAGTCTTCTATTAGATGCATATGACTTGTAATATCTACCTATTATTGGACATTTATCTTTTTCTAATTAATTTTTATGCAATGAATAATACCCAACATATTATTTGGATGAATCTCAGGTAATTTCATTAGGGTGAATTCCTAAAAATAGAATTGCAAAGTCAAAGGCATGCACATAAGAATTTTGGCCTAACTTGCCAACTGACCTCTGGAAAACTCCTTCCAAATTTTATTTCCATAGGCAGTACATGATTTTAATGGAAAATTAATGGGCAATGTAATTCTTTTGTCTGAGCATAATGATAATCACTGTTAGGGAAACATAAGGACAAAGTAAAAACCATGAGGAATCAGTTTAATCCATTTCTACAATTACCCTTTTCTATCTTAAAATCCTCTTACTGATTTTCTTTTAGAAGCCATGAAAGGAATGTGGCATCTTGTGTTTCTCTTGATGATGCTGTCATTCATAACATAAGGAAATTTATACATACGTGTATAATGGGAGAGAGTTTCATTCTTTAAAGACTATATGCTTTGTTTTCAGCTGTGACAAATCTTTGCTTCCTAGTAGGCCTTTTCACATACAGATGTGTGTGTGTAGGGGGTAATACATATATGTGTATGTATATGTAACCTACACATAACTTGCTGAGCTATATGTGAATTTAAATGAGGAAATTTTTGGAAAGTAGATGTTTTTAGAAGGCAACAGATAGTCATGTTCAGCACATCTGCACTTACCTGCACAGGAAGGTAGGAAAGATAACAAATAGTAATGGAGGTTGTTTTATGGTACAAGCACCATTGGGTCATTATTTACTATGGGCAGAGGGAAGCATAAAGATGGCTTCCAGGATGTATCTAACATTATGCTTCCTGTTATACCCATATACAAACTAGACAACTCCAGTACAGATCAAATAAGCCATCTTGTACTTAAATCTTTAACCTGTGAGTAATCTCAGCTGTGCATATTAAACCAAACTTCTGTTTTAGGGACACCTGAGTGGCTTAATCATTGAGCATCTGCCTCCACTCAGGTCGTGATCCCAGGGTCCTGGGATCAAGCCCTGCATCAGGCTCCCTGATCAGCGGGAAGCCTGCATTTCCCTGTTCCACTCCCCCTGCTTGTGTTCCTTCTCTTGCTATCTCTCTCTCTCTCTCTCTCTCTCTCTCTCAAATGAATGGATAAAATCTTAAAAAAAAAAAAAAAAGAAATCTGTTTTAAGGGCTCCCATAGAAGGGTGTCCTATACTTTTCTCAGGAATTTATTTAAAAAGTTTTCCTCCATAACTAATCTAAACTCAATCTCCCTTGGGATCTCTTAAGTACTTTTGCATTGTGTTTTCTTCCTGGTTTTAAATAATGCATTCTCTAATCTTAAGATTATTCTTCATTTAAATTCATTTACAAAATCTACCTTAAAATGCACAAATCTGAATAGATTTTTTCCCCTCTCTACAAAATTGAATTAAAAATACCTTTTGTTGCTTTACAACCAAAGTTTTTACTACCTCTTCTAAATGAAATCTCACTTATTAACCTTCATTTTCAATGTTCTCTACAAATCTAACTGGTTGTTCAAGCTTGAATAATTCACTTGCATATTTCAATTGTAATTCAAAACTAACATATGAAAAATGTGTACCTTGGTGAATGTAAAAATATGCCTAGGAATATTTTATATGCAGAACAGAAATATTAATTTATGATAAAACATGTGATATTGTATTAAAATAGTATAGGTGCACTCACGTGCTCCTGTGTACATGAGAAATGCATCATTTAGATGTTTACCTAAAATTAAAACTTAGATATATTTACTTTAATATTGATATTCTCATATTCAGTTTCTGTATTAAAGATGTTGAATAGAATATACTTTGCTGGTAACAAACTATTATGATGAGTCATTTGGAGCCTAAAGTGACAGTTTTAATTTAGTCTTTTTATGGAGATCTGAAAATAGTTTTAGGCAGTGTTAGTATTTCTGCATTAGAAAATTGTTTACTTTCAAATGATTCTTCCAGGCATAAAAACTCACCAACAATGAAACACTCATAAAGTTTTAGTTAGAAATTTTCAGTGTCAGTTTCTGAGAAAGCTACTAAATGAATAAAGAAAGATTGGATATAACCATTGTTTAAAAATACATATTTTGGTATTAGAGTTGATTGGCTCAGTAGGGGGAGGGAAAAAATAAAACCACAGTGCTTGATAAATTAAAGGCTGATTATTATTATCCATATTCTCCCTACCACTTTTGTTTTATAATTAGAGGAAATGGAAAAATGAAAAAAAACCTTCAAAGTATTTTTTTTGTTGTTCTGGATATAATGATTGAAGCAATTAAAATTCTTTAGAAGTAAGATGATGATTTAATTTTTGTAGTCCTTTTTCCTGCTTTCACTTTTTCTCATTACCATGGATGATTGAAAATTAATTTTACAATATATTTCTCAATGTACTCAAATAAAATTGCCACAATCTCTAACTTGTCATATTCTATGTACTGTTTGTACTTTGTATCACTGTGATGACATCAGATGTCATCTGATTCTCTAACTTCTGTTCTTTCTGACCTAATCTTCCCTTAGTATATAATATGCACAGTCTTTCCATAGGCAAAACTGGTGTGTCTAGTGAATGTGTCTTTTGAAAAATGTCAAAATTTGATGGGGTGGAAAATGTTTAAAGTTTTTTTTTTCTGTGCTGTCAAAAGGTTGACATATGACAGTGGGGAAAAACTTTAGTGTTATTCCTGGAAGGGGTTTGTAATTCTTGTCTAAGAAGATTGCATTTTTTTTTCCTATAACCCCATTTTTACCCCATAAAACTTTAATCCTCAAGTAGAAAGCCATGGGTAATGGTTTTGACTGAGATGTTGAAAAGTACAACAATGTGCCTTTCATTCTACAAAGTTATCATTTAGCAAACCTATGTTCTTGTTGGATAATATGCAAAAATCGGTCATCCAATGGCATTTTTTTTTTCCTGTGTGGTAGAGGGTCAAATCTTCTGTTAAGTATTGATGGAACAGAACTGTGGAACTGACCTTTTGCAGTTGTAAAATACTATCATTCCCAGCCCTGTTATTATGTGAAGACTAACATAAATTTTAAAAGCAGTGTTGCCCCATGAAAAATATCTAGAGGATTGTAGCAATTTATCATAAAATATTAAGATGAATGTGTGTGGCTAGAGAGATTAGTGATGAGAACTAGTAGTTGTCACAGATCATTTTGAAATTGAGGTAGTAGATAAACTCTGGACAATTTTAAAGCAATCAAAGAGTTTAAACAATCATAAAAATATAAACATTTGCAACAAATGGTAATAAAATAAGTCGTAGTATTTGTAATTCTGCATGGTGTAGCAGTGTAGCAGTGATTTTATGTTGGTGTTTTATATAGTTCAGTTTTTTTTTGTTGAAACAGTTGTCAGACCATTACTCTGAGAAGGTCTGTGCCTTTAGAGTCATTGACTCTTCTCTGATAGCAGCAAAGTATTAACTTTTTTTTTTATTGCTACTTAATTTTTTTTCCCCAGTGTTCCAAGATTCATTCCCCATTCCCCACACCCAGTACTCCACGCTTTAGGTGTCCCCAGTACCCACCACCAGGCTCTCCCATCACTCCACCCCCCTCCCTCCAAGTCCCTCAGTTTGTTTCTGTGTCCAAAGTCTCTGTTGTTTCGTTTCTCTCCCTGGATTAGCCTAGTTCCCATTTACTTTCCTTCTCCCACTGTCCTCCAGATTACCCCTTATGCACCGCAAGTAAGTGAAACCATGCGATACTTGACTTTCTCTTCTTGGCTTATTTCACTCAGCATAATCTCTTCCAGTCCAGTCCATGTTGCTACAAAAGTTGGATATTGATCCTTTCTGATGGAGGCATAGTATTCCATTGTATAGATGTACCACATTTTCTTTATCCATTCATCTGTTGATGGGCACATTGGCTCTTTCAACAGTTTGGCGATCGTGGTCATTGCTGCGATGAACATTGGGGTGCATATGGCCCTTCTTTTCACTACCTCCGTATTTTTGGGGTAAACGCCCAGTAGTGCAATTGCAGGGTCATAG
>PITA01008509.1:31519-84071 GCA_004023965.1 Spilogale gracilis | reverse complement strand
GACATGGCTTTGCTGGGTAAAGAACCCAGCAAGGCTGTAATCAAGGTGTTAGTCGGGGCTGGAACCTTCTTTCTCCAGGATCTGCTTCCAAGCTCGCATGACTGTTGATATTTTTACTGCGTGTTAAGAAACCAACATATGACTTGGGGACAAGTAACAGGAGATATTGGTACCAGCCAAAGTCTCTTCAAGGTGCAAGAAATGAGAGGAGTGCCCTAGTCCAGGCAAGGAGAGGCAGTAGAGGATGTGGTATTGCAAAAGTCAGGCAGAAATTCCAGTCAGAAAACAAAGGCACAATGAAACAATTTGCACTTAACCATGGACCCAATACAATCATAGTGGCATTTGCAAGTCTAATACCAAAAGCCAAGGGCAAACAGCAGCAGCCCAAACCGAAGTCTGGCAAGTCCTTGGTGTAACAATCACACTGGCATTTGCAAATCTTGCAAGAAGACTCAGGGCTGTTGCAAGTCTTATTACAACAGCCCTGAGACTTAAATATGATGGCCATTTAACAAAAAGGAGGGAATGGGACATAGAATTGTTTCACAGAAATTGCTCAGGGGCACCTGGCTAGGAGAGAAAACTTTCAGGCTTTGAACCAGATGTCTGCAGCTCCACAACTTGTAGTCTTTCAACTCAGGCTGCTGCTGACCAATGCCAGCCCCACACAGCTAAAGGACCAAGCCCCCAAGATGGGTGATGGGAGGAGGGAGAGGTAGCAGCAACTTTCCTTTGGCAGCCTAGTACCAGAAAAAGCTTCTTTCCTGAAGTAGGGCCAATCAAAATTGAATTCCTAGTCTTCTTTAAAGTCCTACCTCTTCTGTTGTTTCTAAATACAACTATAAATAACATATGTGTGTCTGTGTATGTAACCATGTGTGTAACACATGGTTATCTTTAGAAGAGTATAGGGTAGGGGTAGAGAAAGATATATACACACATACATACACATTTAATTACATATACATTTTTTCACATTATATTTAAATAATATTCAATAATAGTAATAATAATGCTAGGTGGTGCTTATTACTTAGTAATAAGCATTACTGTGTGCCAGGCACAGAATTAAGCACTTACTGGCTTACATCATTTCTTCACATCAGATAATCTACATATAAATATTGTCACTGATTCACAGGTGAAAAATTAGGCTCAAAGAGGTTCAGTAATTTGCCTGAAGTCACACAAGAAATAAAGGACAGAATTTCAGTTCATCTCTGCCTCTGGATCCAAACTGCATTACCTTTCTACCTCTTCATAGATATCACAGAAAATACAGATTGGCAAAAGTGGGGGGAATCACTCAAAAATCAGTAACATATTGTCTTTCTCTACAGACTCGCAAGCTACATAAGCTAGTGTTTTGATTCATTTGGTGCCTTAATTATCCCACATGTGTCTGGCCTCTCTTCCCAAAGAGCTGATAAGGCCCTTGTACGCAGGAAGTGGGCCTTATATGTTCTCCCCATCGTCTCACCCCAACTTTGGTCCAGAAACCAATGGATAGTTATACCTATTGCTGATGAACCAGCATGAGAAGACCCAAGATCAAGGATCATAACAGAATGATGCAGAATTTTCCAAAACATGACTTCCTGAACCTGGGGGCCCACGCCACAATTCACTATGTAATCTAAGAGAATTAGAGATACTTGGGTAACATTCTCAAACCCAGGATCAACCTAATCTTTTATCAAGCATTCAATCCAACAGGTCGTAAATTTGTAAGCAGATTTCTAAAAGAGCTGATACATCTTTAGGTAAATTATCAGGTGCCTGGACAAAGATGTATGTACAAAGATGGCTTCTATGATGTTTTTTACAATAGCAAAAACATGAAAACCTAAATGCCCAATTACATTGAAGTAGTAAATTGCCATGCATCCATATGGGGGCTATTATTATACAGTAATTTAAAATGAACTTTTCAAAACATTTCTAATGACAAGGACAAAGAAACATAATAAGTGGAAGAATCTGAGGGAAGGATACAGACAATATGGCCATGTAGTAGGATTTCAAATATATATTACTTGTATAATCAAAGTATATTACTCTGTTAATGAGGAAAAAAACAATTTATAAAAACAAGATAATTGCGAACCTTTTCACAGTGTCTTGAAATTAGCTTTGCCTTTTCTCAGACATGGTTTAAGCTGTTGCCATATTATCTCGGTTTCATTTGTAAAGTGGAGGTGAAAGTAACTACTAATCTCCCTGTTTCTGTATTGATAAAATGAGTAAATGGATGCGGAAGTGATTTTTTTTTTCAAACATGAGAGTACTATTAACTTCTGAGCTATTACTGAGGAGATCCTAAGTATGCTGAATTTTTGGTGATTTGCAGAAATCAATCTCTCTTGGAGCCAGGCCTTCCTGCCCATTTCCACTGGCATAATCACACGCCAGGCATTTACCACCTCATTGCCTGAATTTCCACACCAGTCTCAGAGCTGGACCTCCTCCAGTCTCTGCCCCGCTCTGTCCACTCTCCACAAAGCAATAGGAATCACCTTTCTGACCACATTAAACCTTTCCACAGACTCCCACAGAAATTCCCAAGTATTTCTCACCTACTATAGTGGTCTTTAAACTAATTCTTCTAGGACATTCTCCAACTATCATCCCAGTCCCCATAGAGTTAGTCAGCTTTAAAGTCCTCAGTATGTCTCTACTTAACTAGCAAACACTGTATTACATGGTAGACCTTCAAAGTGCCATATCCTTCTACTCAAACTGTGGTCTCTTGACGAGGATCATCAGCCTTCCCTGAGATTTTGTTAGACAGGCAGAACCTCTGGCTCCAGCCAGACCAATTTAATCAAAGTCTATATTGATTAAAGATATCAAGAGTATTCCCAGGTGATTTGTATCCACAGTAATGTTCGAGAAACCCTGGGCTCGATGACTTTAACTCTATCAAGGTAAATCAAAGTATTGACAACTGTAATTGACAGACTTATTTACGCTTTCCAAGCTGCCCTTATGCCTCTCTCATGTGTTTGTCCATCTCCTACCCTAGATGGTAAGATCATTAAAAAGTATTACACTTTTCTCAACTTCTATCATCCAGGAGTCCCCCAGTAAGTGCTCCTCAACTAAAAATAGTTTTAAAGGCCATAAAGTCACCATGATCAAATTTATTTCATGTTAGAGTGGTTAAGAATATGGACAGTGTCAGTGTGGGGCATAAACAATGAAAAATAACATAAATTATTACAAAGAAAAAAAGAATATGGATAGCCTGTGATCACAAACCAGGCTTTGCCACTTCCCAGTTGCATAACCTTGGGCACTTTTCTTAACCTCTATGTGCCTCAATTTCCTCATCTGTGAAATGGAGATACTAATGGATATTTAAAAGGTTTTTGCAGGACACCTGGGTGGCTCAGTAGGTTGAGCATCTGACTCAATATTGGCTCAGGTCATAATCTCAGGGTTGTGAGATTGAGCCCCTCCTTGGGCTCTATGCTGAGCATGGAGCCTGCTTAAGATTCTCTCTCTGTCTCCCCCACCTCTCTTCCTCTCTCTAAAAAAATACATAAAAGTAAAAGGTTTTTGCAAGAATTAAATGAGCAACATGGTAGGAAGCTTTAAACAGCATCTGCCACAGTTACCACTATATAAAATTTAGATATTATACATGTTTCCTTAGAAGATCATTATGGTAAGTATTTCAAAATTTAGGCCATTAATAATCATGATTACTAAATTATTTCCCTGAGGGACTGTGTGCTGGGAATTTAACAGGCATAGTCTTACCGATTTTCACAAGACTTCAACGAGATTGATGTTAGTCTTATTTTAGAGAAGGCAAAGCTTACACAGCTACACTTGAACTCAGGTCCAAAAGATCTCATAGCCCATGTTCTCCAGTGTTTATAAGCAGGAGGCTTTGTAGGCAATAAAGAAAAGAAACAGTTGATGGTTTAAAAAAAAAACAGGATGAGGTTAAATTTGGTGGACTATTTTAGTTACCCTGGTTTTGGAAAAGCAGGATCTAGCTTTGTAAGTGTTCCTAAGGTCATTGATACAAACAATCAGTGTTGTAGATATCACCTTCAGTGACCTAAACATGAAGCATAATTTTGTGAGGATAAGCCAAAGGTTATAATCTGGGCCTCTGGGATATTTCCTTCAGTATTCCAGGCCAAGAAATGGTTAATGGCAACTTCTCTGTACCCACAGCTACCTAGACAGACCCTGGACAGGAATTTGGTGCAGATATATCTATGCTGGAATGAGGGAGTCTGGAACACACAGGAAGAAAAGAGGCCCACAATATGTTTCCAGCACTACTCTCCTGGACATTGCTACCCCTGGTTCTTCTTTTTTGTCCCCAGTCACCATCATCATCACCACCAACACTCGTTAAAGCAAACCACACACTGCTCTTAAGAGATGTTGCAGGGAGGGGGCACCTGGAGGACTTAGTTGTTTAAGCATCTGCCTTTGGCTCAGGTCAGGATCCCAGAGTCCTAGGACTGAGCCCCACATCATTGGTGCTTCTCCCTCTCCTCTGCCCCCTGACTTCTGTCTCTCACTGTCCTTCATTCAAATAAATAAATAAAATCTTTAAAAAAAAAAGACATCACAGGGATATTATGTCTGGAATTAGGGGCAGAGCTAGGAAAGGAGTATAATGTTCCTTCCCTGCTGAAAAGACTGGAAAGGGGATGGGGTGTGTGGTGGCCTTTGGGAATCTTCCAAAGTCATAGCAAGCAGTAGCAGCATCTTGTGAAGAGAAAAGGCCCTGGAGTCAGAGGCATAGCTCTGGGGCTCCTGGTATGGTGTCCAGCACATGGGGGAGGACCTCTTTGCATGGCTGTTAAATAATAAATCCCTTAGATAAGTAAATATGCAAAAGACTCCTGAGGCAGCCCCATGTATACCAAGGGCAGGAAAACAGACACTGAATTCTCTGTACATAAAAATGAGAGACTATTTAGCCCTCCAAATGAATAAGATAATTTCAAAAAGTCAAGCAGAAAGTGGGCAGAGACCCAGAAGCAGCCATATGGTATACCAAACAAAGGGTAAGGCAGGAAGAAGAAACAACGATTGAATTGCAACCTCAAAGAATTCTGCAGTTGAAAATGAGTCAGTGGGGGCGCGCCTGGGTGGCTCAGTTGGTTGGGCGACTGCCTTCAGCTCGGGTCATGATCCCGGAGACCTGGGATTGAGCCCCACGTCGGGCTCCCTGCTCGGCGGGAAGCCTGCTTCTCCCTCTCTCACTCCCCCTGCTTGTGTTCCCTCTCTCGCTGTGTTTCTCTCTGTCAAATAAATAAATAAAATCTTTAAAAAAAAAAGAAAATGAGTCAGTGATGGCAGTGATAAGATAGGATTGGAAAACTCAAAGGTAAAGAGAAACAAGCAAAACTGAGTCCTCTCTGTAAAGGACATTATGAAAAGAGCTATTAATGAAATCACATAAACATTTAAATGCTGCATTAGGTCCCCACATTGAGGGAACAAATGGGAACCTGGGTTCTAGTTACCAAGCCTGATGCCTCTCTTCAGGGCTGGACCCACCTGTAGAAAGGAGAGTCTCTTTGTAAATGGCATAAAAGCACCATCTGTGCTAGTGGGAGCTCAGAAGTATGTGTCCTTGGGGGCTTTCATATTGATAAAAATCATGGTTATACAGACATATTAATATGTTAACTCCAAATAGATCCAGCAGTTTCTGGATCTAACTCACCGATGTCTTTAAAAATGTAAAGCTGACAAATGGGCATGGGGGAAAAAAGAGAGAAAGGTAAACCAAGAAACAGACTCCTAACCATAGAAAACAAATTGCTGGTTACTGGAGGGGATGGGGGGCGGAGGGGGCTGTGGAATGGGCAAAACAGGTGTTGGGGATTAGCAGTGCACTTGTCCTGATGCGCACCGGGTATGTATGGAAGTGTTGAATCACTATATTGCACACCTGAAACTAATATAACACTGTGTTAACTGAAATTCAAATAAAAACTTAAAATAAATAAAAATCAATAAAAACATAAAGTTGGATAAGAGTTTTACTTAATTGCCTGAAAAGCAAAACTCCTAACATAGTTAAGATTCAAATAGGTAGTTAAAATTATTTTTTAATCTAAAAGGAAACCACCAGCATCACAACTGAAAATATTTTGTTATGCTCCCTATTGCACTCATAGAAGGAAAAGAAAAGAAAAAGAAAGTCTGAAGACTGAAAGTGGTCCTTAGTGTCTTCACTTTAAGACGTCTGGAGGGAATGAGACCCAGAGAATGATAGCAAATTGTCCAAGGTAACAGAGCATGGATGGAATAATCTCAACTGTACACTGTAGGGAATCTTGTTTTACATGACTTAAAAATCTGGTGAGGGTGAGGTGGGATGGGATAAAGTTTCCTGAAGTCCTGGACCCTGCATGCTCTCCATTTCCAGTTCTCTACTTGAGATTAATTGAATAAACCTCTCAAATAGTCACTTTGCCAAACCAAGCAGCCCCCAAACAAATAAACAAATGGGCCGAGAAGGAAATAACCTAGATTTCAAAAATGAAAGCCTTACACATAACAGATGGCAAACCATGTTTAGTGAATGCATATGTAGTTTGAGGAAAGTAAGTTAGGAGACGGACAGGGGCTTACCTGTGTAGGTACAAAAGCAGTGCGGGCAATTTAAATAGCCAGGCTACTCGGATTCCCCTTGTCCTCCCCACAGTAAAGTCTCAAATCAGTCAAACTTATGCCTGGGCACAATCCTTCTTCCCTCATTTCCATCCCTACTACACCCCCTTCAGCTATTGGAGTTTGTTTGAAATGACCTGGGAGCATTCTCTTCTCTGCCATAAGAATTATCAAACTATACCAAGTTCAGCTGCAAAAATTTCCTTCATTTTACATCTTTAGGTTCTAAGTCAGACCGGGATTATAACAGAAGGCAAACATGAAAGGACAGTCTGGTATAGGCATCTTACCTTCATTTTTCCAAACTAAAATCCTTATTTTGCTTCACACTGGTATGTAAATAGAGCTGAAGCCCCCTGCAGGCAGGGAATATTGGCAGGCAGCTCAATAGATATGCATATATTTCCAGTGAGTGCTCTTGGTTAGAAGAGCAAAGATGGGGGGCGCCTGGGTGGCTCAGTTGGTTAAGGGACTGCCTTCGGCTCAGGTCATGATCCTCAGGTCATGATCCCGGAGACCTGGGATCAAGCCCCGCATCAGGCTCCCTGCTCCGCGGGAAGCCTGCTTCTCCCTCTCTCACTCTCCCTGCTTCTGTTCCCTCTCTCGCTATGTTTCTCTCTGTCAAATAAATAAAATCTTAAAAAAAAAAGAAGAAGAGCAAAGAGGGGAGTGCAACAGGGGTGGGGAGTTTGAACACTTTCAAAAAGGCTTTTATCGGACTCTGGCTACCAGATACAGTCTCAACAAGGACAAGGTATTTATTTATTTATTTATTTATTCATTCATTCATTCATTCATTCATTCATTCATTTTATTATCAGGTTCAGCCTCTGGGAATGTGCATGCCAAGCTATCAGCTCTGAACAAGGAAAGGGATCTGGAAATCAGTGTAGACTGTCTCCTGAAGACACCAGTTAGTTTGCAATTTTAGTGAAAATAATAATTCATCTAGGCCTGTTAGGAACAGATAAAAAAGAAGATGCTCCCTCCCCTCACTCCCTCACCTCACCCTGCCCCCAATTTATTATTCTTGGTTTGCCTTCACCTGTGATACTATGTGCAAGTCTGGCCACCACATCTCAAGGACAACGGCATCAAGCTAGAGAAGGACCAGAAAAAGGCTTAACAATGGTAAATTTACAACAAATAAAATGAGGTCTTATTCATATGTTATACAATTCAAACTTCATACAATTAGTATACTGATAAAACACATTGCTCCCCAAAGCTTAGAACAACCTGACAATATAAATATGGGGGTTTTTTTAGGTTTGAATAAATTCACTGATGACAGATATTAAAAACGAAATAAATGTTTGGAGGGCGTCACTTTCTATGGATGTTGACTTTGTGAAATAGGAGGAGGACTCAAAAGATGAGCACTTAGGGGCCATATATTCTACCAAATCCTGTACTAGAAACATTATTTACCTTACCTTATTGAGTCCTCACAATAACCCTATGAGCAGGTACTGTTATGATCCCTCTATTACCGATGAGGAAATGGAGGTTTAAGAGAAGTTACATAACATATCTAACCTACATACTGCTGGTTAAAACCAGGTTTGGATATGAATTGGAAAGGAAGTGAAGTCATCTCTTTATTCATAGACCCTATGAACTGCCAGGTGAAAAAGTCTAAGGAATCTACATAAAGGCTACTAGAACTACTGAGATTAGTACGGTTGCAGGACCCAAAAACCAATAGACATTATCAATCATATTTTTATATATTAGCAATCAACAATCAGAAAGTGAAATTTTAAAATATAAACCACTTATGAAAGCATCAAAAATATGAAATGCTTAGGGATAAAGTTGACCTACGATGACTAAGAAGCTATAGACTGAAAGTACAAAACATGGCTGAGATAAACTAAAGAAGATTTAAATAGAGATATATACCTTCTTCCTAGATAGGAAGAGTCAGTACTGTTAAGGTGTTAACTCTCCCCAAATTGATCTACAGACACAGTGTAACCTCAATCAAAATCCCAGCAGGCTTTTTAAATAGAAATTGACAAGTTGATTCTAGACTTTATATGAAAATTCAAACAACTAAGAATAGCCAAAATGCTTTGGAAACAGAACAAAGTTGGAGGGCTTACCCTACTTGATCTCAAAATATTATAAAGATACAATAATCACAACAAGGAGATTTTGCATAAATATAAACATATAGGTCAATGATACATAACGGAGTGTTCAAAAATAGACCCATGTCATTAAAAAAAAATAGACCTATGTGTATAGGGTCAACTGAATTTTGGCAAAGGTGTCAAAGCAATTAAATGAAAAAAGGATAGTCTTTTCAACAAATGGTATTGGAACAATTCAATGTTCATATGCAAAACAGACAAATAAAAAAATAAAGGCAAACAAAAAAACCTTGACCCTTACCTCACACAACATACACAAAATTAACCCAAAATGGATCCTAGACCCAAGTGCAAGAGTTAAAACTATATAACTTCCAGAAGAATAAACAGGAGAAAAATCATAGTTACCTTGGATAAGGCAAAGATTTCTTAAAAAGGACAAAAAAAAGATGAAACTATAAAATCAAAGAAATCATTACATTGGATTTCACCAAAATTAAAAGCTTTTATTTTTCAGAAGATGCTGTTAAGAAATGGAAAGACAAGCCCAGACTGGGAGAAAATATTTGCAAATCACATATATCCAACAAAGGACTCATATCTAGAATATACAAAGAACTCTTACACCTCAATATTAAAAGAGAATAAAAATGGATAAAGCATTTAAGTAGACACTTCACTAAAGATAATATGCATGGCAAATAAGCACATGAAAATATGCTTTATATCACTAGTCATCAAAAATATATAAACTAAAAAGCACAAAAAAATTACCAATACAGTCCTACTAGAATGGCTGAATTTTTTTTAAAAACTGACCATACTAAGTATTGGTGAGGATGTCAAGGAAAGAAACTCTCTTATACTGCTGGCGTAAGATATTTACAACCACTCTGGAAAATAATTTGGCAGCTTTTAAAAATTATAAAGATATACTTACCACAGGACCCAGTCCTTTCATTTATAGAATTTTTTTAAGATTTTATTTATTTATTTGTAGATTTAACCAAGAAAAATGAAAGTATATGTTCACACACAGACTTATACATGAATGTTCATAGCACTTTTATTCATAACAGTTAAAACTGTTCATAAGAGCCAGAAAAATCCAAATGTTAAACAATAACTGAATAGATAAAGCAAACTTGGTACATCCATGCAATGGAATATCACTCAGCAACAAAAAGGGACAAACTGTTGCTACATGAAGAGCATGAACAAATGTAAAAATATCTATGTTGAGTAAAAGATATAATAATACTATATTGCTTTATATATGTGTGTGTGTATATATATATATAACCATGTTATTCTATTGATATAAGATTCCAGAAAATGCAAACTAATCTATAGCAATGGAAAAGCAGATATATCAGTGGTTGCCTGGGGATTGCAGGAGTGGATTATAACAGGGTACAAAAAAGTTTTTGGGAGTGATGGATATGTTTATCTTGATTGTGATGATGGTTTCACAGGCATCATGAAAACTCATCAAACTGTATATATAGTTATTTATGTATAATTTATGATATATATCAATTATACTTCAGTAAAGCTATAAAATATAAAATTAATTCAACTTTGCCTCAATGCCACTCAATGCCATAGTGAATATGCCCGTAAAACAGGGACTGATTTCCCAAGCAAATAAAAATCAGTATTCTTATTTTGTAGTCAAACTTTACACAGTATGAACAGTTCATTATAGAAAAAGAGACTAAATAATGACTCCCAGACCCTTATAGTCCAAAAGACTGTAAGTAAAAACAATGAGGGGTCATGAAGGCTGCACACTAATATATATTGCAGTAACTGGTATCCCCCTCTAGTAGAATAGATTTCAGGTGTTAACTGAAAGAAAAAAGAGGGGCTATTAACTCTGCATTTATGAGATGATGAGATTAAGTCAGGGCTACTTGGTAATAAGTTTTTCAGTAGTTAAAAATTAGCCTACTAGCCTTGGTTTTTTTTTTTTTTTTAATTCATTTAAGAAGACATAACCATTATTCGAGAACATAGAAGAAGAAAAAAATAAGATGTGTGGTTCCCATATGGTTCAGTA
This sequence comes from Spilogale gracilis, assembly GCA_004023965.1. Taxonomy (NCBI): domain Eukaryota; kingdom Metazoa; phylum Chordata; class Mammalia; order Carnivora; family Mephitidae; genus Spilogale; species Spilogale gracilis. The sequence goes on along the minus strand of PITA01008509.1, from coordinate 73,250 downwards.
ATAATCACAACCAGTCTATAACTCCCTTAGTGTCTGATGAAATATATGAAGGGAGAAAAAGGGGGGCCCAGTGAAAGGTGCATGGGATGGAGGGGTGGTTGACAAAGATATTATGGGGCCAGAGAGAGATCAAGAGCACATTTTTACTCCATAAAAGCAACTTAGAGACCCTTAGGTAGGTGGCTTATACTCATGTAAAATACCAGCCAACCCATCAACAGATTTTTTTAAAGTACCCACTAGTGATTTATAGTTAATGCTTAGTGAACTAGAACACTGCAACTGGAACTACTTAAATTTTTCTGACTTCTGAAATGTAATTAAATTGGTACACACAGGGAATTAGCAACAGTATCATGATCCTTTGGAGAACAATGTGTTACCCATTGAATTAGTCTGTCTGTCTGGGCAGTAAATCATGTTCTTGTCTAACATGCTAGATAAGCATATCTCATTCAACCAGAGAGCTTGGAAACTTCAGATGGAAATCATTTACAAAATACAAATGAGAAACCACAGTCACTACCAAAAGAAAGAGGAAATAGAGGAGAGAAAGGAGAAAGAAAGGGGGACAATTTCTGTAGGATGTAGCATTTCAAAAGGTCTTTCTTAGCACAGAAGACTAGGAACCCTTTTACTCCAAAAGAACCACCCCTAACCACACAAGCACCACTACCACATCTCTCTCTCGCTCTCGCTCTCTCTCTCTCTCTCTCTCTCTCTCTCTCTCTCTCTCACACACACACACACACACACACACACAAAATCACAATCTCTAGGTGAAGTGACGAGGTATCTAATCATCCATTTATGTAAGAAAGCAAAATTCAGGGTGCCTGGGTGGCTCAGTTGGTTAAACCACTGCCTTCAGCTCAGGTCATGATCCTGGAGTCCCGAGATCGCGTCCCACATTGGGCTCCCAGCTCCATGGGGAGTCTGCTTCTCCCTATGACCTTCTCTTCTCTCATGCTCTTGCGCGCGCTCTCTCTCTCTCTCTCTCTCTCTCTCTCTCTCTCAAATAAATAAATAAACTATTTGGAAAAAAGAAAGCCTTCAGCTCAGGTCATGATCCTGGAGTCTGCTTGTGTTCCCTGTCTAGCTGTGTTTCTCTCTGTCAAATAAATAAATAAAATCTTTAAAAAAAAGTATATGTGATATATATCACACAGATTATATATTATATATATATGTATATAATATATATATAGACACACACACATTTACACTAGAATATTAAGCCATAAGAAGAAGGAAATCTTGCCATTTGTGACAACATGGATGAATCTGAAGGACACTGTGTTAAATGATATAAGCCAGACACAGAAAGACAAATACTGCGTGGTATTACTTATATGTGGGATCTAAAAAAATAAAAAAGGAAAGAAAGTTGAACTCATAAAAACAAAAAGTAAATGATGGTCATTGACAGGGGCAGGGAAAATGGGGAGATGTTGGTCAAAGGGTTCAAAGTTTTCGTTATATGATGACTAAGTTCTGAGGGGCTAATGTACAGCATGGTGACTATAGTTAATAATACTATATTATGGATGCCTGGGTGGCTCAGTGGGTTAAAGCCTCTGCCTTCGGCTCAGGTCATGATCTCAGGGTCCTGGGATCAAGGCCCGAGTTGGGCTCTCTGCTCGGTGGGGAGCCTGCTTCCTCCTCTCTCTGCCTGCCTCTCTGCCTACTGTCAAATAAATAAAATCTTTAAAAAAATACTATATTATACACTTGAAATTTGCCCAGAGTAGATATTAAGGGTTCTCACCAGAAAAGTATATATATATATATATATATATTTTTTTTTTTTCAAATCATCACACTACACGTTATATATGTACAACTTACTTGTCATTCATACCTTGATAAAGCTGGGGGAAAGCATAAAGGGGTTTTTCTTAGCACAGAAGATGAGGAAACTTTCCATTTCCAAAGAGTCACCTAGCTCCAAACATCCAATCACCCTCGCCAACCACTGCCACCTACTCCTCCCACCCTCACACAGCCACACACACACACACACACACACACACACACACAAATTCACAATCTCTAAGTTAAATGGTGAAATATCTATCTAGCCATCCATCCACCCATTGATATAAGAAAGCAAAATTTATGCCAGTTTTTAGAGAGCACAGCAAAAACTGTTAAGGGCAAGAGAAAGAGAAGATGAGAAGTAATAAATACTAAGGCAGTCAAATTTGGGATAGAGGTTCTAATAAAATTTCCCCTTCATATGTAGGTTGTTCCTCATTCAGTTCCTGATTTAAGTATATACACATATTTATTATAAATATTATTACATTTAAATACATATGTATACATAATTATAATATGTAATAAATATAAAAGTAATAAGTATATAATGCTTATATAATGTATACAATATATAAATTATATTAGTATGGATGGCAATGCTTGAACTGTTTGGTTTTTGTCCCTGTCAACTGATGGTACCTGGATACACATAGGCAAACCACAGGGCAATAGTAGAAATGAATTTTAGCCTAGGAAAGAAGCCAGATTCAGAAAGAAAAGTTTCATGCCAACTCAAAATATGAAAAGAAATCTACTTTGCGAGAGATCTAAAACAAGTTCACTTCACACTACTCATTAGAAAGAACATGACGAGCTCTTGAGGAGAGGTGGAGAAAGAGGTGAGGATTCTGTAAAGTAAGGAAAAGAATGGAAGGAGAGAAGACAGGTTAGGATGAAAGCAGAAAGAAGTACAATTTGTGATGCACCTCAATGAATAAGCCGGATTTAGTCAGGTAGATAGGACTACAAAGGTGGTAAGGGAAAATGATAAGGCACTAGGTGTATTTAGGAAACTGAGTTGTCACATTTGGGGCTGATAGTATATGGCAGGGATCATGGAAATAGGCTCTTGAGACATCCTTTCTGGATTAAAATCCTAACACTACCCTGTACTAGCTATAAAACTCTGAGTAAATCATTTGGATTTCCATATTGCCCCATTTTCTTCCTCTGTAAAATGGGGAAGAATAGAAGCTTATACAGTTGCTGTGTGGATTAAATAAGGGAATACCATGTAAAATGCCTTAGAACAGCGTCTGACATCCAGTAAGTGCTCAATGAATGTTAAACATTTTTATTTGGGTGATGTGCAAAGGAAATATCCAGGATTTAAGGCTGGAAGAGAAGGTAGGAGCCGTATTAGGGACTTGAGGGGTCGGTACTTAAATTGACATGAAGGAAGTTTTGAATAGCAGTGTCACAAAGGCAGACAAACTGGTGTCAGTTTGTGGTAGATTTATAACAACTCGAGCTACCTGGAAAAGCAAAGGGCTGGCTTGTAAGAGAGTTGTTAGCATCAATGGAAGGGTTCAAGCACAGCCTGGTCAACCAAATTCAAAGGTGTCATAAATGGCAGTCAGGCAGTAGGTCAGTGTTAACCACACCAAATGGCCTCTGAGATTCCTTTCAACTGTAAGTTGATTTACGAGAAAGAAACCAGGAAAGACTTGTGCAAGGCGCTACTAGGAGCATGGAGCCATAGCAACTATTCAAGTAAGAGAGGGTAGTGTAGGGGTGGCAATGGCGGGAGGTGGGAAAACACTGTTTAGGAAGACCGCAGTCTAGAATGCCAGAGCTGGAAAGGACTGCAGAAATCAACCAGTTGCTCCAGCTTCCTCATTATATAGACAGGGAAACTGAAATTCTCAGATTGGGGAAGTGACTTACAGGGTCATTTAAAAAGCATGAGCCCAGAGGCAGGGAAGCTAGCCAGGAATCCAGAAATACAGAAATAAAGTATTCGAAAAGGGTGGAAGTAGCAGAAATTCAAAGGAAGGGGGTGGACACAAGAGCTATTCTGAAGAAAGAAACACTACAGGGGTTGATTTTATATAGGGGATGAATAAGCAGTGACTCCAAGATTTCAATGCTAGTTCAGTGGGAGGCAGAAGGTTAAGGACAGAGTCTGTTTGGCAAAGGGAAGACAACAAGTTCCATTTTAGACACATTGGGGATTGAGATTTAAAAAGAAGGAAAAGGGGCACCTGGGTGGCTCAGTTGGTAAGCGTCTGCCTTCAGCTTGGTTCATGATCCTGGAGTTCCAGGATCGAGCCCCACATCAGTCTCCCTGCTTGACAGGAAGCCTGCTTCACCTGTTCTCACTCCCCTTGCTTGTGTTCCCTCTCTACCTGTGTTTCTCTCTGTAAAATAAATAAAATCTTTAAAAAAAATAAAAGGGGGGCGCCTGGGTGGCTCAGTTGGTTAAGCAACTGCCTTCAGCTCAGGTCATGATCCCAGATACCCAGGATCGAGTCCCGCATTGGGCTCCCTGCTCGGCAGGAAGCCTGCTTCTCTCTCTCTCACTCCCTCTGCTTGTGTTCCCTCTCTGGCTATGTTTCTCTCTTTCAAATAAATAAATAAAATCTTTAAAATAAATAAATAAATAAAAGGAAGGAAGGAAAAATAATTCAAGCAGACACTGTCCATCAGACAGTTGAAGAGTCTAGAGCTCTGATGGAAAGCTTAAGGCAAGAGATTTGGGAGTCATGAGATCTCATCAGTGCTCTTTCTTGAGGGAAACAAAAGAGAGAGGCAGAGAGAGAGACAGAGAGAGAGAGAGAGACTGGAGAAAGGCAAAAAGAGCAAGCAGGGGGCTGTCCTCTGAGCCTTGAGGGATACCTACAAGATGATGTTGGGGGAAGCCGTTGAGTCACAAAGAACAGAGAAGCAGTGAGAGAGGGCAGAGAAACAAGAGAGTTCAGGGCCACAGAAGACATGCTGGCTGCAGGGCTTGGAGAAAACCAAAACGGCCCCTGGAAACAATGCCAATGACTAGCAACACTAAAGACTGGTTAAATAAATCAACATAATATCGCTGTCAAAAAATGAAGCATCCTTGTACATAATGACAAAGAAAGGTCTCCAGTATATGTAAGCAAAACAAGTGATGAGCAGAAGATTGCTTTAATGTGTGCAAAAAGTAAGATAAAGAATCTGTATCAGATTTGTTTATGTATATAGAGATACTCTGGAAAGATGCATTTAAAAAAGTAGTCTAAGCACAGTAGTGGGTAGAGAATCCTGGGCCAATGAAGGACAACAAAGAACAGGATGCTATATTCTCTGTCTACCTTTTCTTTTTTTTATAGTTAACTTTTTTATTTAATTCAACTGTCAAATGTAAACCAGATCATTATAATCAACATATATACTGAGTTATTTATTTTGAAAGGCAGGTTACTGAGATGAAGTAGCATATATTAATGTAAATGTCTTCTCTGTGTAACGACTCTACCTTTTCAAACTAACTGGCTTTTGAATCATAGGACTAGGCTATCTATTTAACACACAATTTGAAATACAGAACTGTGTAAAGAAGACAAGAAGGATGACAACAATGAAAAGGCCAGTAAATTTGGACCTTGCGAAGACCTCAATGGAAGCCAGTTTGGAGAGGATCAAGGAATATACAGGCTGTGAGAAACAGAAACACTGAGTGTCCATCTATGCAAGCATATGCTACATACATCTGTATATAATGCACGAGCTAACCTTGGGAGGGTAAACAAGGAATTAGTAACAGTAGTTGCCTCTAGAAGAGAAATTAGGGATTAAGAAACACTTGCCCACCTACATAATTTTTATTTTGTCCCATGAACATTTATCACCTACCCCCAAGATAACAATTTAAACAAATAAACTGTGTTAGGAAGAGGGGAAGGAGGGAAGGAGGGAAAGAGGGAAGGAGGGAGGCAGGGAGACGGGGGGGGGGGGGGGGGGGCAGGAAGGAAGGAAAGAAGAAAGGCCAGTCATTCCTCACTTAACATAATTTAGTGGCAATGAGGGCAGGTTAAGGCAGATAGGTTTTGTAGTGGTCAAGAGGATCAAGTTGGATTTTTTATCACGTCCTTTCATCCCAGTGTAAGAGTCAACAGGGGCATTGGGAAGAACAAGCACTCTAAAATGTGATAAAACAGGGGCACCTGACATCCGCCTTCAGCTCAGTTCATGATCCCAGGGTCCTGGGATCGAGCCCTGCAGGGGTCCTTACTCAGGGGGGAGCCTGCTCCTCCCTCTCCCTGCTGCTCTCCCTGCTTGTGCTCTCTGTCAAAAAAATAGAATCTTTAAAAAATAATAAAACATGATAAACTGAATTTTGAATACCAGCTCTACCACCTACTGGTCCCATGAATTTTAGAAAGTTATTGAACACTTAGCCTCAATTTCTGCATCTTAGAATGGGGACACTACTGAGTACAGCTCACACATTAAATTATGTAATCCTGAGTCTAATCCAATAAGAGTTAGGGGCACTGAAACCCTGCACAATCAAAAATCTGCGTATAACTTCTGACACCCTCACAACTTAACTTCTAACAGACTACTGTTGACTGGAGGAAGCCTTCCAATAACATAAACAGTAAATGAACATATATTTTGTATATTATGTGTATTATATATTATATTCTTACAATAAAGTAAGCTAGAAAAAAGAATATGTTATTGAGAAAATCATAAGGAAAATACATTTACTGTACTCTATATATATTTATTGAAAAAATCCTCATATAAGTAGTCCCACACAGTTCAAGCCCATTTTGTTCAAGGGTCAGCTGTATTTAACAGGCTTCCTAGGAAAGCTTGGGAATGAGTGGGATTTTCTGTAACGCTATGGCACAAAGAACATGTTCACAGGAATAGTTAATATTCATATAAGAAAGAGAACATGAGAGGCACCTGGGTGGCTCAGTCAGTTGAGCGTCTGACTCTTGATTTCAGCTCAGGTCATGATCTCAGGGTTGTGAGATCCACTCCGTGTTGGGCTCCGTGCTCAGCATGGTGTCTGCTTGAGATTCTCTCTCTCCCTCTCCTTCTGCCCCTCCCTCCCTGTGCGTGCTCTCTCTCTTTCTCTCAAAAATAATAAGTAACTCTTTAAAAGAAAAATGAAAGAAAACATGAGGCACAAAAAGAGGATTTTGAAACAAAATTCCAGAGTATAGTGGGACAAGCCTCTGTTACTTCGAGAATGTTTGGCCCCTCCAAGCCTCTTTTTTTTTTTTTTTTGGTCATTTGTAAAATAGGAGTACTATCACGTAATTTACAGTAGTGATGAAAAGATTAGAGATTATGCATCTAAAACTCCCAGAACATAATTGGCATTTAGTTCTGGTGACTTTGATCATCCCCAGCCCAGAGTTAAGTCTCCCAAGCACACAAAAACAACAATGCCGATTTCCTACTGTGTACTTCCACTCCCTTGTCCCTTCGAGGCAGCACTCAAAAAAAATAAAAGCACATGAGTTATCCCTTTGATTTTTTAAAGATTTTATTTATTTATTTGACAGAGAGAGAGATCACAAATAGGCAGAGAGGTGGGCAGAGAAAGAGGGGGAAGCAGGCTCCCCGCTGAGCAGAGAGCCCGATGTGGGACTTGATCCCAGGACCCTGAGATCATGATCTGAGCCAAAGGCAGAGGCTTAACCCTCTGAGCCACTCAGTCACCCCCCCTTTGATTTTTCAAGCACCTATGAGGGCCCCCAAATAATTCCCTCCTGCCCGTTGAACTTTTAATTCATTCTCAAATGATTTACTGGCTGCCTGGCCTCCAAATGACCATACTAGCAGTCATGTCCTTCCTCTCTGAAGCTCTGTCCCTTTACAGTGCCCCTGATGGGGTTTACCATTCCCACACTCTAGGAGCATGCTTCCAAAACAAAACTGTCAGCTTTAGAAGGACCTTAACAGAAAGAGCAGTAAAGAGCAAGCTAACATTCTCTGCTTCTTCCACCAATGCCTGCAAAGGTTGAATCATTGCCTCTAAGATTTTCTCAGACTGTGTGTTCCCTTCAGGCTTACTATATGATCCTGATAAGGACAAAACACTTCCTAGGGTCCCCTTGAGCACTGTTCCTCAGGTTGGCTCCAGTGATTCAAACTCTGCAGCAGGAGGCTGGGCCAGAGAAGGTCCCACACTGTGTCTTCTAAACTGTCATAGTATTTATTGCCACTATGAGTTTTAGTCTGTTCCCTTCAGTGCCTTGACATGACCTTGACTTTCAGAGAGACAGTTAGCCACCAATTAGATTAGACTTCATTAGGAAGGAGAACAGAGGTGGTTCTTCTGGGCCCTTTTCAGCATTCTCAGCTTTGAATAAAATAGTGAGAAAAGGAATGTCATGGTCAAGTAATGAGGACACTTAAGACACTAGACGATGACTCACATCCAAGGCCAGTCAGACAGCACACATTAGGGCTTGCTTAAGCAAAAGTGGAAACACACACACACACACACACACACACACACACACACACACACACACACACGGTATGTTCACGTAAAGCTACCTCCTTTGGGATGAAGCACTGAAACACTTGAGACAGAAGATTCACACTCTGCCTTCCCCAAACACATAGCAACAGGAGGGGTGGCTGCTGTTTTCAGAGTCTCAAAACAACACTGCCCAACAGCAAGGGGAATGCTGTGATCATCAGCCAGCAGGCCTCTCTCACATGCAGGCCTCAGGAACACAGCTCACACACAAGAGCTGCAGCAGCAAGAAACCCAACTGTTCCAAACCAAACTCTATGCAGCTTGGAGACCAGCAGGTAACCACCCCCAGATCCCACTGCCATCACCATCCCTCACATCCAATGCTTCATTGGGGATCCCTCTCAGCTCCCACTGGCACTACCATTTCCTTCTGTGTGTTCCCTCTGTCCCTAGCTCACATACAATGCGTGTGTGTCATTCAAGGTTCACCCCGTTTACTAAGTGTCACTGAAGTCATGCTCTCTTTTGAATTTGGAATTGGAAGTGGAAAGGGAAAAATGACCAATTATTGAGTACAAAATGTTTGCTTGACTCCTCCAGCAAACCATTATAGAAAGACTATTTCATGCTCTGTGCTGAGGATGATGATGAAAATACAGAAGATAAAACCTTTGTCCTCTAGAAGATTTTGGTCCAGCAAGCCAGACACAAGGCATCCAAAGTACCCACAGACTTCTACTGGAAATCAGAACACCAGCATTCCAAAGAGGGAGAGACGACTTCCACCAGGAGCAGACTGAGATGATGGCCTTGAGGCTGAGAGCTACGGCTTGAATGTTAGGCCCAACTGGAAGGGGCAGAGATGAGGAGAGAAAAGCCAAAGGACTCAAGGAACATCAGGATGGGGAATTTGGAGGCCAGAGTTTTCCCAGTGTGTTTGAGGGGGGCAGAGAGGAAACTATTATGCCTGAAAACCTGGGTCCCAGAAGGAATGCTACAAGTAAGACGAGAGCCAGATGGAGAATGGTCCATACACCAATCTAAAGCAGTTTGGGCTCTATTTTACAGGTAGCAGGGAACCATTAAATAACTTTAAGTGGGGGAGGGGAATGATCAAAGGGAGGAAAACCACTAGAGAGGCCACTTCAGTAGTATAGTAGCTCCAGAAGGAGGCTTCTTCCCGCCTGTCCCAGCTCTTGCAAGATCCTCCTTCAAAGCTGCCCTCTGTCTGAGCTCAGTATTTCAGAGCTCATTACTATGCATCTCTTTCAAGTTGCCTGAGATATGAATGGCACTTCTTATTCTGAATGAGATTCCTGATGTTGTACTGAAGTTGGGTCAGGGACTGGAGTAGAAGTAAAAAGTCGAAGCTTCCTCCATCCAAGTCTTCTGGTTTAAAAGAAAGGGACCATGATACATCATTTCCACTTCTGTAATAGCATTGGGTGGCTTGGCCCCTGGGGTCACTGGTCTCTTGTAAGATCCCAACAGAAAAGCGGGGGCTGGGAGAAGAGGGGAGGGAGACAGAGAGACAAGCAGGAGAGAACTGTCAGTATAGGGCAAAACCTGATTGTCAAGTGCTTTTCTGGGGCCTGTTCCAGCTCACTGTCACTTATAGGCTTAGACTAGAGCTCAGCCCTAAATTAGGGCTCCAGCCTAGAAGCCGGGATGGCGGGTGGAAGGGCCCCACTTGGGTCTTAGCAGTGGGAATTAACTCTCCCTGATCCTTAATTCTTTTGGCTTTTATTAGTGGCTGGAAGGGAAGAGAGATGTAACCTGAACCCTAATGCAGCTGAGAAGGGCTAAGAGCCAAAAACCCTCCTTAAGCAGATACGGTATGTGCAGGGCCTGGGCAGGTTTCAGAACACTGCACATTTCTCCAGCCAAAGGCACAGGAAAATATGAAAATTACATATTTAACCCTTTACCTCCAGAGGAAGAGAGTATCATCTTCTTACCAGAACTCACTCAGCCGAGAAAAGTTAGCAAGCTGGCTCTTGTAAAAGCCAGAGCACTCAGATAAGGCTTTTTCACCAAAATACCCCCCAGAAGCTAGATACTCAAGTCAACTTCAAATATAAATATTAGCTATTTCATCTGAACAGAAAAGTTAGGTAAAAGAAGTCCTATGCCCACTGGCCCTTAGCGGGAAGTGAGTTCCATCTACAAGGAGAGGGAGAGAGAAGGAGGAAGTGAACAGACCAAGTTCTGCAGCACAAGCACCTTTACAACATTCTGACTTTTAGTTCTCCACCATGCAGAAAAGTGGTTAACACTACACAAAAATAATGGATCTAGAAAGCAAGTCTTAGAAAGATGGGGGCAGAAGACGGGGCATACAAAATTAACCTTTCCTGAAAATTTTCATGAAAGTATAACATGGCATCAAGGGCTAGGGTTTAGGTCAGATAATCACTCCAAATCTGCAAAAGTCTCTTAATAATAAAGTGGCATTTTCCAGTGAGATTTTCAGTAAATGAGTTTTTGAAGCAACACTCCATTTCCTCCTTGTTTTTAAAAAGATTTTATTTATTTGCCAGAGAGAGAGAGAGGAGAGAGAGAGAGAGAGAGAGAGAGAGAGAGAGAGAGAGAGAGAGAGAGAACATAATCAGGGGCAGCAGCAGGCAGAAGGAGAAGCGGGATCCCTGCTCTGCGATGTGGGACTCCATCAGAGGACCCTGCAATCATGACCTGAGCCAAAGGCAGATGCTTAACCAACTGAGCCACCCGGGTGTCCCTGTCTTCCTTATTTTAACATAAGAATCAGGATGAGATATGGTAAGGACACCACTGAAGGCAGTCCACTCATACTTGCAAGTTTAACAATGCTTTTTCAAAGGTCACATTTAACGATCAATACACTGTAGACATATTAAGAACAATAATATTCATAGATTAATAATATTATGCTATGCAGAATATAAAACTTCTAACAACAAAAATGCAATCCAGACTTGAAACTCCAGCGGTTCGAGGTTTGCTTTACTCTGCCTCCACATTCTGTTTTTCATATAGAGAAAACAGTCCTTAAACATCTTGGCAAAAGTCAACTGATGTTTTTTAACCGCCTCAAACCTTTTAACATTTCAAGCTTCATGTCTGAAGTTTGGCGCTTTGACAGTTTCTTCTATTTTTTGTTTGTTTGATTTGTGGACTTTCCCATCACTTGAAAGTCCTAAGTTAGACAGAAGGAACTTCGACCAGTAACACCTCAGGTGACCAGGCATCTGGCCTGCTGGCGGAGATAAGACAAAGCTACAACCAGAAAAGCCCGTTAAGTAACAATGCGGGCCTATTCCAATGTCTGTTGGAGCATGAGATTGTCTGGCAATTAGCTAATTTCCAAAACAATCAGCAGACTGGTAAATTGTCTATGTTAACCATTACGTTTCTAAAATAACCATTTGCTGTTTTAAATGATCAGGGGCCTTAAATCAACGAATCCTTTTTTTTTTTTTTTTTTTTTTTTTTTTTTTTTTTTTTTTTTTTTTTTTTTTTTAATCCAGACTGTCCATGGAACTTCTTAACTGGCCAGGCCTGCAGAGACCTCGGTCTCAGAAGACCCAAAACTGAACAAAAACTGGTTGGCCTTCCTCATCCCCATCACCACCTTGAGGCTTCTAGTTTGGTTATACTGTATTCATCTCCAAGCCTCACCTCTCTTTCATTTCTTCAGATCCAAGTGGTGTGTATTACCACTAACCTCTGGCAACTTGCTAATGTCTAAAAACAGCACATTACTGGGATGGCTGATGGCCTTGAAATGCCCCTCCATATGGTTCAGTTTCCTTCTTTCTTCAAGCAAGCAATTACGTGGCTGGTTCTCTAGCCAAGTGCTTTACCTTTAATACATTAACTCTGATACTCCAAAACAACAAAATCTATTCTATAACCCACTTTTCTGGGTTCTTCAGAATAGCCGGCTCAAGTTCATTCATCTTTACATTCCACCAATCTGCAATAGTCAAGCAGACCTCCACTGACTCATTTATCTCACCACACAAACAGTATGACATTGGGCAAGTTAACTAACCTCTACATGCCTCAATTTTCTCATCTGTAGAATGGTATTGATAAGAGTTCCTAAGTGTTAAATTGGAAAGCCACTGTCTGGCCTGGGGTATGCACCATGAAAGTATTTGTTAGAAGACAAATAAAAATGACCTTATGGAGCTCTGTGTTGGTGTCATAGGCCACAGGAAGACTAGCCCAGTCAGAACAAACACTCAATAAATTTAATGAATGGGTGAACAGGTGAATAAATTAACAAACAACACACACCCTGTTCTGGAGAGCTCACGCTGTTAGTTCACTATGGGGTGAGCAAACTGACCTCAGTCTCCTGTCTGTGTCTTTAGGACACACAGCATGTATACTAACGGGAATGAATGCCTTTCTTCCTCCCTAATCTACCTAAATTCTATCTATACTTCGAGGCCTAGCTCCAATTCCTCCTTCTTCCACAAAGCTCCCTGACCACATCAATTCCCAGTGAAATAGCTTTCCACTGTATAAATGTTACTTTTAGATCCTATCCCATTCAGCACTTAAAGGTTTTTTTGTTTCCCGAACTTGCAATAGTGGCTTTCCTCAATAAAACTGTCACTTCCAGTGAACAGGTCTTCTGTGGTGGCTATCTCTTGTATTCTCTAGTTTAGAGTTAGGTGCTTTACAAAGTACTCAACAAATACGCGTTGACTGGTTGGCTGATTGACTGATTGACTGATTGAAGGCTTAGCTGAGAGCTCTTAGGTAGGAGCCAAACAAGGTTTAGCATAGCCTTTCAAATTGCTGGCTATTCAGACATTAGCCAGAAATCATGCCTGGTCTTCCAACTTCTAGCAGCAGCAGGTTAAAGGTGCCCTGCCACTTCACATCTTCCCAAAGATTGCATAGCTGCATACAATTCATTTTTAAAGTTCAAACTTCTCTTAAGAGAATTTTCTTTTAATAAGAGACACCTGTGGAATGTTTTTTCATTCTTAAATCACATACATATCTAGTATTTATATGAGATAAAGGATAAAATCCATCTCCCTCCCTCTTAGGAAAATAAAGTGCGAGTTTTATTATTTTCATTTTGCAAAAGAGGAAATTGCGATGCAGGGGGAAATGACTCACCTAAGGATACACAACTGAGTGACAAAGCAAAGGCTGAACTTCAAGTCTTCTGAATACAAGCCCATACGCCTTACCCTGATTTGAGATTTAAAGCAAAACAAAATAGAAATCTTCCTTTCAGCCTGACCCCTGAGGGGCATGCACTGGTAATGTTGATTTTTGCACAAAATTATATTTCTCTCATTTCTTCCTCCCTCCCTTTCTCCCCTCTCTCCTCCACCCCCGCTCATTTTTCTTTCTTTTCTAACTAATTTCTCTATTTCATTTCTTTCCCCAACCCCTAGCCTCATATTCTTATCTAGTTCTTTTTTTCTTTCTCTTTCATTCATTCATCTATGTAAACATGTTATTATGGAAAGAATTGGGATTTGGAGTCAGACACATGTAAATTTCTTTTTTTTTAAGATTTTATTTATTTATTTGACACACACACACAGAGATTACAGGTAGGCAGAGAGGCAGGCAGAGAGAGAGGGGGAAGCAGGCTCCCTGTCGAGCAGAGAGCCCGATGTAGGACTCGATCCCAGGACTCTGAGATCATGACCTGAGCCGAAGGCAGAGGCTTAACCCTCTGAGCCACCCAGGTGCCTCAGATGTAAATTTCAATGCCAGTTTTCCACTTCTGGTGTGTCTCTATTACTTCATTTCCCCAAGCCCCAATCCCCTCATCTGCACAGTGGAGACATCAGTATCTACCTCACAGGGTCACTGCAAAAATTAAACAGGAAAACATGTAAAAACACCTAGAAGCAGCAGGATTTGTAACACAATGGGTCTCTCTCAGGGCACCATGTCTAGGCCTTGACTTCTCTTTGGGTTCAAGAGGTTGCTGAGATCCAACTAAACCACACAGCCTCCACCCAGTGAAGCACATGCAATGGGGTACCCGGGGCCTCACCTGGTCCACTTTGCAGCCTGTTGTCTTAATACACCCTGATTGAAAACTCAAACTCACACAGAGCTCCAAATTTTCAGTCAAGCCCTCCAAAGAACATGAGAAGCAAGACCTCGTTACTCACCCCTGAGGCTCCAACATGTCATCACTCACCCTCCCGGTCAGATAAGATCCCATCAAAAGCTGCCTACCTGCAGAAGTTTTCACGGGAGCTTTTACTTAACATCAAACACAAGCAAAAAGAAATGGAAAACAGCAAGGCAGCTCAACAAAGACAAGGCTTTAGCTTGTCATCTTCTCATAAGCAAAGATGGGGCTGCAGCCATGAGACTCTAACCCCTTTCCAGAATAACTAGTTGAACCAGCTTTACTCCCAGGTCTACCTCATATCAACCCCCAACCCCCATCCCAAAAGAAAAAAAGAATCCATTTCTGATGGACCGTGAAAGGCAGTATAGGAGAACCATTCAAAACTTTCCTGCCAGAGTCTCAGGAAGAGAGCCGAGCATACAGCTGGAAATCTGCTGAGTGGCATGAGGGTGGGGGCCAGAAGACGCCACAAAGGGTCTGTCCATCACTGGACTTAACCCTTGATCTTGTCAAATGAGTCCCACCTCTCGCATTCCTCACAGATGTAACATTAAAAGACCTGAGTGAAAGTTAACAGACCATGCCACATGCCATCTCTGAGAATATACCAGGAAACAGCCACTTCTGGGAAGATAGGAAATAGTAGCGTGGAGAAACACAGAGCACTGTAGTAATCGCTTATTGTCCGTCACCATGCACACTTCCAAGGCCCAGACCAGGCAAGGTTCCCTGAGCCCTTCACAACCCTTCAACAAAGTAGAGGCTCGCCTCACACAGAGTCTGAGAAGAAACAGGAGGGTACAGAGAGGTGAAGCAGCATGCCAAGATTACTCTCCAAGCAGATAAGAGTATCAGGAAGGCAACAAGGGGCCTGTCCTCTACTGAAATGGGATAGAGAGAGACACAGGGTGTCTCCTTCCCTCTGACCCAGCTATCAATTTGCTGACTGTCTTCAAACTTTATCAAACTTAACTCCGTGAGCTTCCCTTACACCCACTTCCCCCCACCGGAAGCATGGCTGAGCCAAGAGGGACAAAGTTGGTGTAGCAGACTAGAAGGGCCCTCTGTGACCAAAGGAGAAAAAAAAGTTGGGTTTTGGACAGAGGGCAGAGCAGCCAATGAATGAACAAAGAGGCAATGGCACTTGAATGAGCCAGTCCAAAATGTAGGCCTCAAGCAACTGGTGCTGATGGGTGGGGGCTGGGAAGCAAAGACTGGACAGGAAAGAAGGGCAGCCTGGGTGCCCAGAAAATGTGTCTGCTGCTGCTAGGCAGTGCTCATTCTGTGACCCAGTACAGTCATAGACTCGCGCTGAATGAGGAGGGAGTGGAGGTGAAGTCAAAGTAGAGGGGGTCAGTCACTTTGAGAAACCAAGTCATCTTGATCTTTGCCAGTTCAGTGCCCAACCAGGATGGCTATGCGCCCAAGTAAACATGCCAGTGTGATGTGAGGAAGAACGGATCATCCCTTGCAAAACTAACGTCTAAGACAATCTTTCCACTTGGCCTGTTCATACTGGATGTGGCCAAGGGGCATAAGGAGACGAACCTCTACCCCATCCCGGTCCTTGGAACACAATCTTAGCCAGGAAAAAGAAAGATCTCAACTTATTCATTAGTGACTTAACTGAAGTCTGTCTGAAGGAAATTTTTCAGGAGGGCACCAGAAGACAAAAATAACTGTCTGCACGGAAACTGAGTGAAAGTGATCTAGGTATCAACATAAGCAATCACTGGTTGCAAGTTAACAGGTAAGCCTGGGACTCAATTTCGCAGATAAACTAAACCATACATACACTGTGCACACACACTGGGTCCCAGCATTGGGAATAGGAACACACTGATAGTATTAGAAATCCCAAACCCACCCAGGTCTGTGTAACAGAGATTGTAGAGCTCTTGCCCCTAACTTATGAATAAATTATTCTCCAAGAATCCTTTTGTAAATAAACAGCTTGGAGCTTTGGGTAGGTTCCTGTAGGCAGAATACTGGAATGGAGCTTAATCCTCATTATTACGGAAGGATGAGAGGCCTGGAGAAGAGATAGTGGAAAGTTAAGAAACGTCTTTCTGACACGTTTTTGATGGTGGCTCGATTCACAGCAGTTCTGGAGAGGCTGATTTAAAGATTTTATTTATTTATTTGTCAGAGGATAGAGAGAGAGAGAGGGAGGGAGGAGAAGCAAGGGGAGCAGTAGACAGAGGGAGAAGCAGGTTCCCCACTGATCAAGGACCCCAAAATGGAACTCAATCCCAGGACCCTGGGAACATGACCTAAGCTGAAGACACATGCTTAACCGACTGAGCCACCCAGGCACCCCTGAAAAGGCTTATGTAATCCATGGAGTATGACTGATGAAATTACAGAACCCAACCACCACTGATAATACACTCTGGATCAGGGATTTAGGAGCAAGAAAAAATATTTGCCCAACTTAGGTGACAAACTGGTGGATATGAGAGGCCTGCAGAGACAAGACTGTGGGTGCGACGCCTCCAGCAGAAGTGACTCTTATGGGTATTCCAGGTATAGACAGAAGATCTCAGAACCCAGGGAGGGCAGCAACAGCAAGAGTTTTGTACTCCACGCCAATGGTGATATGCAGAGACGTGAATATCTGACAGGGAGTTGGGACACGGGCTGCTGTATCTAAATTCCTACATGGGGCTCTGTAAGTTGGAGACTATGACATACGGTCAGCATCTTCAATCTTAGAGACACCGATTTTTCTCAGAAGGAGAAAATTCAGCTCAAGGAGGTTACTCCTAGAAATTCCAAGCCAAAAAGCTGATAACAAATACAATAAATCTAATGTCCTAAAGTATTGATTTCGACACTCTTCATTAAATGCCACTTCTTCTATGATACAACTTCCTTCTCTGTAACTTTTTATATAAACATGTATGTTCCTTGAGATCAGAGCTTGTATCTTCACTTCATCTCACTTAGAACACTTCTCTCAACACTAGCCGGGGCTAGGCATTGGGCTGGGGCAACTCTAAAGAAACAGTAAGAGATGAAATATGTCCCTCCCAAATCTATTACATGGCTGTCTCAGATGCCTGTGTAGAGGCCTTTGGCTGGTAAGGCTTGGCAGCAGCAAAGTATTTCCACTAAAATGTTCTGCTTGACACAGTGTCTTTGTATGGCATGGATATACCACAAAGAGCCGACGTGGTCTTCAGCTGTATTTTTTTTAAAGAAGGGTACTACTCGACCTTGATCAGACTCTTCTCAGTTATTGTATTCAGCTATGGGCTCCATAACTCAAGAGACACAGGGACAGGCTGGAGTGTACCCAGAGTGGGAGGAGGAAACAGGAGAGGAGGTGGACCTCAGATGCCAATAAGGAATAGCTGAAATTGCTAGGGCTCTTCAGCCTAGAAAAGTGGGACAAGGGGACACAGTCTGTGTCTTTGGACCCAAGACAAAGAGAAAACATTCTTGTTTTGTGTGGTCCCAGAAGGTAGGGCTAGGACCCATGGATAGAAGGTAGTGTGATGATGATTGCCCCTCAACATATGAAAAAGTTGTCTACAGTCAAAACTTTCCAACCAGGAAATGGGCTAGCTGAGAAGGGAGTGAACTCTCCACATGAGCACAAGACAACAAACTCAGAGCTACTAGACAGAAGGCTAATGGACTTGTTAAGCTGAAGACCAGGTGACCCTCAAAAGACCCTCTGGACTCTGAGAATCTGTGATTCTAGGCCTCCTCCAAGAACAGCATTAGATTAGCAGCCCTGAGTCAAGGTTGTCTTTTGAAGTTGTTGGGGGTGGGAAAGTGATTCACTTTCCTCAGATGGGTCAGCATCTTTCTCCCCCCTGGTTCTGAAGAAGCCTAACTATAAAAACTGTGACAGTCCATCTAGATAAATCATTCCACAAACTCCAATATTAAGCCCAAGTCTCTCTTTCCTCTTAAAAAAAAATTCCTGGGAGGGGGTTGGGGAGAGCAAAAGGGGAAATCCTTTTAAAAAGTTTTTTAAAGGGACAACGCTCAAGTGTATGAGGGAAAATTCTCTAACAGGGTTGGCCTTTTTCACTTTAGGGAGCACATGTGTGGATCTCAATAGGGTACCAGTTGTATTATTACAGCCCAGCAGGCCCCAAAATAGTGTGTACCCAAAACTCAGCCAAGAGTTACCAGACATACCACCTGCCTTTTTGCTCTACCTCCCTCCAACCTTCTTTGTATCTTTCTGGATGGATTCCTACTCCAGGTCTCCAGATGTCTTCTACTCTCTGGGAGAGTTGGGGAAATGAGACCCTAGACACCTTTGCTGATTCTAGAGGCAGATGAGGAGGGGACTCATGTAAGTACCCAGGCTGGACTAAGCTCCCAAGAAGCACACCCCATGAAGGTCCCTTTGTGAATATCAAGCTCTGGTGTGGGGTGGGCCCAGCCTGTAACACAACATGAAGGGTTCATAGGAACTACTGGTTCTCATATACCACTATCTTTGCAGCCAACAAGAACTCAAACTCGCAGCCAAATTTACCTCCAGCCACAAGATAGCCTCAATCTGACTTAACCCACGTCCTCTTGAAATCTCAACTGCTTCTTTGTGTGCTTCTTATAGAAATAAGGTCACAGTGGTGATGGGGGACGGGGAGGGAGCTAAAAACAACTTAAAGAGCATGTCCTGCCTTCTTCCTAGGCTAAATATGGCAAATAGTATGAGAGTTTTCCCAATTCATTCTCACATCATCTTTGATAATAAAGATGGGACAGGTATGCCCCACCCCCATTTAGCAAATTGGCATTTGGGTCTAGAGAGGGTAAAATGATATAGCAACAGCAATTCACAGCAAGTGGAAGACGTGAAGTTTCCTTCTCCTCCAGGATACTTTCCCACCCCACCCTACCTTGTTCCAGGGTAGTAACTAGCCCCTACTTGCTTCACTGTGCCTGATAGAGACTGCCATCAAAAATGGGCCAGGAATTGGACAAATATGTAGGATAAAACTGTTTTCTCCTCAATCCAGTTTTTCTCCTTCTACTTAATCCCCACTGGTCTCTATCCCTTTATTTTTCCCCACCCTCAGCCAACCACAAGACACATTTCCAAGGACTCAAAATGAGTATAGAAACCTCACACTATGGTCCGTAACTCTCTCTGTCTCTGTCGGTCTGTCCATTGGTCTGTCTGGCTATCCCTCTTTCTCTCTACCTCTCTCTCTCTCTCACACATACACACACCTACACATACATGCCACAGGCAGATACAATTTGAATCTCTGAGACTACTGAGAGGCCCTATTTGATGCAGAATCACTGTTCCCAGAACCTTGGAAAGGTCACCAATCCCCATAGAATATCTTTTCCAATACAAGCAACCAATTTCATGGATGACTGTCTACATTGTAGAGGGGGACCCCTAGGTAACAAACCAGATAAATATGATTAGAAGAGAATCTCCACTTTATCCAAACAGGCCTCCTCAGTCAATGAGGTAGTGTAAGACACTAACCAAAGGAATTAACAACACCAAGTTCATGGGCCCAAGTCCCTTATAGGTTATGTTTCTTTGGAAACATCCCAATGTATGGGGAAATCATAAGCCATCCCTTAACACTTGGGATAATCAATAGCAGGTTTATTTTTTTAAAAAAAACATTTCCCCTTTCTTTCTCACTGAATTGTGACAAGACTACACCAGTCTCCTGAAACTTGGCCAGTTGAATTCTCCACATTCAAGGAAATCACAGGAGCCAGTAGGAATCGACCACTTCCCCAACCTGATCATTACCTAGTCCAAAGGTTCTCCCATGACAAATATGAAGTAGCCTTTCACACTCTCTGTAATCTTTTCCCACTAATCACCCTTTCTCAAATCCCTCCACAAGGAGATGTCTCCACAAGCTATCTCTAAGTGTGTACACCACACCAGGCCCCAATTGTTTTTTTTCCCATGACACCAAATGAGGTTCTCCAGCATTTCCCACCATGATTCTCACACTTTACCTCTTTCTCTGCCTGACCTGAGATCCTCACAGTGATTTGGAGGCACTAAAATAGTCCTCTTCTCCTCCCTGACTTCAACAAAGGAGTGTGTGCAACCCAGTTCCTCAACTACTGTGGAACCATAGGCTGGTGTGGAAAGAGTCACTGGGGCAGCTGTCAGACTAGATACATCCCTGAATGGTACTGCCCCATGGCCCTTCACAAACTGCAGTACTACCAGAAGAATCAAGAAACTCTCCAAGTAGTAGAAAATATGATACACTTGGAGTCTACCCCTGACTCACTGTATGGCAGACCTAGACAAGCCACTCAGTGCATCAGGGCCTCAGTTTTTCCATCCATTTCTCCACAACCTTCCCTGACGGCCTCACAGGGTGGCTGGAAGAGGCTTATGAAATAAGGGATATGGAAACACTGTATAAACAGTAACACTGGGGCGCCTGGGTGGCTCAGTTGGTTAAGGGACTGCCTTCGGCTCAGGTTATGATCCCGGAGACCCGGGATCGAGTCCCGCATCGGGCTCCCTGCTCGGCGGGGGGCCTGCTTCTCCCTCTCTCACTCCCCCTGCTTGTGTTCCCTCTCTGGCTGTGTTTCTCTCTGTCAAATAAATAAAATCTTTAAAAAAAAAACAGTAACACTGTATGCAAATGGAACATAACCTCATCTTCTTCAGTCCACAACCCTTGGGAGGAGAAAAGGGCCAGAGCTAGCATCAAAGATTGCCAACTGGGCTGTCATAGTCTTATTTAAAGACTACCCACTTGAACCTCATTATAGACATGGGGAACCTAAGCCACGGAGGGCAAAGGATGCACTCAAGATCCCAAAACTAATGAATGGCAGAACAAGGACTAGAACCCAAGGTTCCAATCTGCCAATTCTCTTTCTATGGCCTTCCATCCCATCTGCACCACTGTGTGCAGACTGATGTTATTTTCAAGAAGAAAACTGTATTGTTCTGAAACAAGGGAAACAAAACTAAGTTAGAAAAATGAAAAGGGGATTAATTAACTATGCCACAGAGTACTGTGGCAAGAAAAAAATACAGGCAATCACTGCACTTAAAAAAATACTATGGCCCCTTTTTTTTTTTAATGTTGGGGCTAACTAGGTTATATACAACTGGCTTTTACTTTTAAGGTGCCAGGCTATTTGGGAGGGATAGGATAAATGATTTTACCTCCTGCATACCCAAATGTGTGTAATAATGAGTTTTCATATAGTAGGGGTCAACTGTATGTTCAGCAGAAAGGAATCATTAAAAGGCACCCTGCCTCTCAACACACGAGTCACTTCCTCAACAGCTTGGCCAAGGAAACCCTCATCTACCCTTAAATAATCCCCCAGTCAGACCACAAATTGCTGGCTGCCCCATACTTAGTAACACCCCCTGCTATGCTCAGCACTGGCTCACAAAACAATCCAGGAGCATAGCAGTAAGCACTCTCTGGAGTGCTTCTCAGGATGGCTCAGCCCTGGGCAGAGGTGAAAAATGACCTCTCCAAGATAGGTTGTCCAGGAAATTCTGTGGGTGGCTAAGGAGAAAAAGAAAGGGAGGAACTGCCAGACGGTAACCCATTCTGACCTTGGTGGAAAGAGGGAAGAGAGGAAACTGATTAGAAGAAATTCCTGAAGGTCAGGATTCCCGCCTCCTCAAAATGGTTGTTTGAGAGTGTTGTTGTTTTCTTTGGTTTTTCAAAAAAAAAAAAAAGCTTATTAACTCCTTCCACAGAATATTGGAGGGAGAATGCCTCAAGAGGGCATGTGACAGCGGGTGACAAAGGCATCTCAGGCTAGTTCCAAACACATGACCAGTGTGGGGAAGGGAGAGCCCAATGAAGATAAGAGCTGGTTATTGGTGTTTGGGGAGGCCAAAGATCCCAGGTTTCCGGACAGCTCCTCAAAAGTTTTGCCTCAGGAACCTGAGACTGCTCAAGCTGATTGGTATACCCCGTGGCAATACCCCAGGGTTGCTAAGAGTGTGGGTCCCAAGGCCTGAAGGATCTCTCCACTACAAGTTAAACAGCACATCCAGTGCAAGGGGGAAAGCAGCACAGGTTACTGTGGGTGTGTGGTAGGGCACTGGCCACCCCCTGCTGAGACGTGACCCCCCCCCTTTACAAAGCCAAAAAAATAGTAACATTTGTTGCATACTGAGAAGCCACATCTTTCTGTCTCCAGCCGAAACCCACATCTACAATCTCAACTGCCATTTGAGTTGGAAGGGAAAGAGCTTTTCAGATTTGAGCATTTAAGAGAAACACAAACAAAAACAAAAAAACGGGTTGAAGTTCGTGAAATTCCTTTCCTTGGCAATCTGGATCCTCCATCCCATGGAGGAGAATGATCCTACAAATCTCTCTTCGCGGTAACAGCCCCCTGGGGCCCCCACACCCCTACTGGGGATGGCTCCTTGGTGGGGGGGGGTGGGTTCTGGAGCACTCAGGAGAGCTCCTCTCCCCTGTCCTCAGCTGCAACTTGGCTTCCAGCAGATCACAGCCTCCTAAAACAAACAAACCCTGGCGGCGGCAGCGGCAGCTCCAGCACAGCTGCGCTCCATGGCGCAAAAGTTTCCTCCACACTCCTTAACGTGCAGGAAATCTCGCCGGCGCTGGGGCAGGAGTCCGGATGGAGGGAAAGGCCGAGCTGAACCCGCAGGAGCAACGCCTCGCCAGCTGAATGGATGTGCGCGCGTCCGGCCGTGGGAAGTGAGGCTGACGAAAGCCACCCCAGTGCCTCATCTCCAGACCAGACCCTCGCCCTGCAACCTGCCCTGGCGGGACGACCCGCTGGTCGGCGGAGGGGCCAACGCTGCTGAGAGCTGCCTAGTGGCGCTGCCCGTCCCACAGGGGCGCGGGAACTTCCAAGAAGAAACCCCCACCAGCCACCACTTCCTCCAGCTCAAACTGAGGAGAGCAGCCGCGCGGACATGGGGGAGCAAAAAACTGCCCCCAGAGCCTCCCGAGTGTGTGCTCGCAAGGCTCTTAGCCCCGGGCCAGCAGTGCTCCCATCCATGCTCCCGCCACCCGTCAGGGGTGTCTGCGCCGGCTGGTGGCAAGACCCCTCTGTTCCGCTAATGCTCCACAGGAGGGCTTTCACCCCCAGCCCCCACCAAGTTTCGAAGTTGGTCTGAGGGCCGCGTCCCGCGGCAGCCTGTGCACCCGCTCGCCCATTCAAAGTTGGGCACCGCTGGGACAGAGGCGCCAGTTCTTACCTTAGACACCGTGAGCGGTTCACAGTGTTCCAGACCCCCCTTAAGGGTGAAGCCCCAAGGCGCCCCCCCTTGCAGCTGCACAGGGACGTACTGGAAGGACCCAGGCCGGTTCTCCATCCTCCGCTCGGCTCAGGCGCCGCGGGGCTCCTTTTCCGCGGGGGCTACGTTGCCTCCGCCCCCAGCAGCTCCGCCACCATCGCCCTCCAGCGCTACGCCACCCCGCACGGTCCTGCTCCGCCTACTCTCCCGGCTGGAGACGCTCGGGCAGCCGGCGAGCCCGAGGAGGAAATGACACGGAGCTGGAGAAAGCGGGGGGAGGAGAAGGAAAAAAAAAGAAAAGAAAAGAAAGAAGGAGAGGCGGAGGGATAGCGCGTAATGGACAAGAAAACGGAGCAATGGGGAGGGGCAGTCAGTGGGACCTCGCCTATAGGATCGCTGGGGAGCGGGCTCGAGGCAAGGCCTCACATCAATTGTTACATTGTTTCATTCAGGCTGCTCCCCCCTACACACTTTTGGTCCTCCTTATGGCCGGGTTCCCCGCCCCTCCAGCCAGCCGAGGCGAGGGGAGGTGAAAGTAGTTAGTGTGGATAGCCCGCGTGGCTGAGTGGGCTGAAACGCTGGCTTCCCGATTAGCGCGTTCCTATTTCTCTGACTGCCTTTTTCTACTGAAGGTCCCAAAACCGGGTCCGGGGAGGGTTACAAGGCTGCTAATTTGTGGACCTTGCCTAGAGGGATGGAAAGTAGAGCAAGCAGGCCAGCGAACACAGTGGGGCTGTGTGTGTAGGTTGCTCAGTGAGTATGCACTAGGTGTGTGGGGTCATTATGAAACATTGCCCCAGAGCATAGTTTAAATAAAGCAGCACTTTGAGGAGGCCCCCTGCCCGGGCTTAGCCGCACCCTGGCTCAGCGCTGGAGTCTGTGGGTGGCACTGTGCTTGTGTATGTTCCAGTCATCTGGAGTTCCTGGCAGGGCCTTGCACTTGCCCCACTGAAATGACCAAACCAGGAATCAGCAAACTGCTAGCAGACTAGTAGTATTGTTTCCACTCCTAAACAAACGTACAGGAAAGAGCATCCATTGATAAGCTGGCCAATTAATAGTGTTGTGCCTTTTGGAAGAGTCAGCTTTTAGACTGGGTCCAGAACGTTTCTGCTCATCTGTTCATGCTTGGGGCTGTAGTTTTTGAGCTGGGCTTTTAAGAACAGACCAAACGCACACACATGAAGGCACACAAACACCCACAGTAATAGTCTCTAAAAGTGAATGTGTTTTAAATCTTATGCTGATTTCTTAGTCTTGACCTAGACAAGTTACCTACCCTCCCTGAGGTATTGTCTCTAGAGCCATGTGCAGACTGTTTTTTTTTTGAAGGGCCTCACTGAAGCAGGGAAAGTTTTGACAACTCCTCTGGGACTCAAGGGGGCCTTCCACTGCCTCTTGCCTGTTGGGTTTTTGCCCTCCTGTAGAGCTTGTTCCTCAACACCAAAGGACACTCTGTGGCTCTCTGCCTTCCACAGTCGGCTTTCTTTGGACAAGGTTTCCATTCTCTACTTCCATTCCCTCATTTGTCCCTGACTCTTCCCCTTGCTTGCTATGTACCCCAGCAGGCCTATGAAACTTCTCTCACAGGCCTCCCTCCCTCCCCTAATCCTTTCTTCTCAGCCTTCTAAACTGCCTACATTATATGATGCTGACCTGACTTTTCTTTAATAAAACTGCAATTTGGGTGTTTATAGCCTCCCTTTTTAAAGCCCTTAGAGATGATTCACAGAGGAAACCACCTTCAATCTTTTAGACTTCTAGACCTACAAAAACCATTTTGATCATGTTCACTGTTTTGCATTTCCCCTACTAGAAAGCAGAAAACTTGAAAAAAATGGTATCTCAATTTCTTGACTCCTAATTGTGTGTCAAGCTATGACATTCATTTCCTGGGTCCTGCCTTGACACTGAATTGAAATTGATTTTTTTTTCTTTCTTTGAGAAGACTCTGATCTTCATGATTATTGCTTTGTGGAACTCAGCATGTTTCAGTCTCAACACATTGAAATCCACAAAGTTCACTTTACAGAATATGTAGGCATCACTCAAGGTCTACTAAAATTATGCGTCTAGACTAGCGGAAGAAGTCTGGAAACAAGAGTCACAGATGTGAGCCCTGGCCTTGTCACTAACTAGATCGCTGACCTTGGGCCAATCACTGAACTATTTTAATCTCTTTTTTTTTCATTTGTGAACTTCAGCTGGTAAACCCTGACCTAGCCACCTCCCAGGCCTGTTGAAGCCTTAAATGAAATAATACATATGAAAACACTATGTCTTCTTGCACTCTTCAGTTTATCCTTTGTATTATTACTGCAGAAGAACATAAATTACCTAGCCCCTGGTGCAAACAGCACATAAGTAGACATTTTGAACATCAGATGGCCAGATAATGTTGTTTCTTTACTGATAAAAATCGCTCCTAGTAGCAGCGATCTTATTCTTCCTTCCAGTTAGTGGGAGCATGATTATGTGGTAGAAAGGGTACTTGGGAGAACTCGAGATGCCTGGATTCTAAGCTTGTTCTGCTGTTAAGTTGCTGTGTGATATTAAAAAGATCACATCCCCTCTCTGTAAATTGAAGGGATTGAACTACTTGATTTCTTAAGTTTCTCTACAATTGGCAAATTCTATGACTACTTCTGGGCGAAGGGTTAAAAAGAGCATATGTGCAAACAAAGGCTTGATGGTGGAGATGGACCAAGTGAAAATAAGGCAATGAAGAATCCAGGGATGTTTTTCTGTATGTGGGCATGTGCACACACATGGTGTGTCCAACCGACACATAATGAATGCGCTCTAAAATTTGTTAAATTGCCTGTGGAAAAAAAAGGTGGAAAGTCCAGTAGGTAGGTAAAAATAGGAAACTGCATTATAAGAGAAGGGCAGTGATGGATAATACACATTTGGATTATAGTTGAAGCCATTTGGAGTGGATAATCTCACCCAGGGGTAACACAATGATAAGAAAAGGGGGATTTAGATGGAATCTTGGATTGTGCTAATATTTAAAAGTCAAGAAGGATGACAAAGGATCTAAAAAGGAGCAGACAGAGGAGGTGGGCAAAAGGCCAATCAGCAGAAACAGGGAGAGAAATTAAAAACAGGCTGTTTACTTCCACCTCACTAAAAAAAAAAATCCTCACAAGTCTTTTCTTCATTAGAAATCTATGGACCAGTTTATCTTTTTGGAAGGAAGAAGACTAAAATTGCAGTCCTTCCCTGAACTTTTTTTTTTTAAACTTCCTTAACTCCATCTTTTGTGAACTCAAATTTGAATACAATTTCCCTCATAGCAAGTGCCTCTAAATCCTTTCTGAATTAAGATTCTTATGAGCTTCTAGTGAAATCTCTGCATTCCCTCCCCTAGAGAACTACATATGCATCATCATGCAATGTTATATTCAGTTTGGGCTGAGACTTTAGACCATAGCTTTAGAACCCTTGCTCTAATGAAATATAAGATTATTTATCGTGGTAAAAAACACATAACATGGGACACCTGGGTGGTTCAGTCATTAAGCATCTGTCTTCGGCTCAGGTCATGATCCCAGAGTCCTAGGACCAAGCCCCACATTGGGCTTCCTGCTCTGTGGGAAGCCTGTTTCTCCCTCTCTCATTCCCACTGTTTGTGTTCCCTCTCTAGCTGTGTTTCTCTCTGTCAAATAAGTAAATAAAATCTTAAACACACACACACACATAACATGAAATCTACTCTCTTAACAAATATTTTTTTTCGTCTTAACAAATTTTTAAGTGTACAATATGGTATTGTTAAGTATATGCACAATGTTGTACAGTGAACCTATAGAACATTTTCATCTTGCATGACTGAAACTTTATACCCATTGAACAGCAACACCCATTTCCACCTCTCCCCAGCCCCTGGCAACCACCATTCTGCTTTCTACTTCTATGAATTTGACTACTTTAGATACCTCATATAAATGTAATCATGCAGTATCTGTCCTTTTGTGATGACCTTAGTTCACTTAGCCTAATGTTCTCAAGGTTCCTTCATGTTGTAGCTTATGACAGTATTTCCTTTCCTTTAAAAGGCTGAATAATAGTCTATTTATGTACATACCACATTTTCTTTAGCCATTTATCAGTCAGTGGACATTTAGGTTGTTTCTACCCTTTGGCTATTGTGAATAATGATTCAGTGAACACAGGAGTGCAAATATCTCAACATCATCTTTTAAATTCTTTTAGATAAATACCCACATATGGGATTACTGGCTCATTTGTTAGTTCTATTATTAATTTTTTCAAGAAACTTCATACTGTTTTCCAGAGTGCCTACCCATTTTTACATTCCCACCAAAAGATCACAAAGGTTACAATTTCTCCACTTCTTTACCAGATTTCTTTTGTTTTTAGTAGTGGCTGTCCTAACAGGTGTGATGTGATATGCATTGCATTTCCCTGATAATTAGTGATATTGAACATCTTTTCATATAGCTGTTAGATATTTGTATGTGTTCTTTGATAACTATCTATTTAGATCCTTTGTCCGTTTTTTAGTCAAGTTATTTATTTTTTTATTTTTTTCTCTTGAGTTATAGGAGTTCCTTATATACTTTGGATATTAAGCCCTTATGAGATATATAGATTGCAAATATTTTCTCTCATTCTGTAGGTTGCTTATCATTTTGTTCTTTTTGTTTGTTTTGCTGTGTAGAAGCCTTTTATTTGATGTAGTCTCAATTGTTTACTTTTGCTTTCATTGCCTATGCTTCTGATGTCATATCCAAGAATTCATTACCAAGACCAATGTCATGAAGATTTTCCCATACGTTCTCTTCTAGAAATGTTATGGTTTCAAGTCTTACATTTAAGTCTTTCATCCATTATGAGATCATTCTGTGGGTGGTGTAAGATAGGGGTCCAAGTTTCATTCTTTTGAATGTGGATATCCAATTTTCTCAACAGCATTTAGTAAAGAGACTGTCTTTCCCCATCGTGTATTCTTTGTGCCCTTGTTAAAGATTAGTTGACCACATATGCTTGGATTTATTTTCTGGGGTTTCTATTCTATTCCATTGATTAATGTGTCTGTTTTTATGCCAGTAGTGTACTGTTTTGATTACTATAACTTTGTGATACAGTTTGAAATTAGGAAGTGTAAAGCCTCCAGCTTTGCTCTTCTTTCTCAAGATTGTGTGGGCTATTTGAGGTCTTTTGTGGTGCTGTGAGAATTTTAGGATTGTTTTTTCTCTTTCTGTGAAAAAATGTCACTGGAATTTTGATAGAGATTACATTAAATCTATATATTGAGTTATATAGCCATAATGTGTTTATTTAAAGAGCTCACATATATTATTGAAATAATGTTTCAGCAGAAAATGTAACAATATTCATTCAGTGAGTTTAATTTGCCCTAGACTGAGAGAACAATTGCTAAATGCTAGGCATTCTGCAAGGCACTTTCCATACATTATTGGCAATGATTAAAATGACCCTGCAAAGTAGGTATTTTTAATCGTTTTCCAAATGAGAGGTGACTGAGTTTCCAACTGAGCCAGGAAATGGTAAAACCAGCATTAAAAGGTAAGGAGGCCCAAGAAGCATCCTGTGATAACTTTATTAATCATGTCTCTGTTGTATTTTCCTCTTTTGCAAGGGAAGCAAGTGACTGGAGTCCTCCATTCTGCTCTCTTCATGTTTCTACTTGGAAGTACTTCTACTAGAATAACTCACTTGGCCTGTTTCTTCACCCCTGGGGGAGTTAGAAATTCTGTTTAGTTAAGTGAGAAGAGTGCTAGGAAGCTAATTATTACTGCCTATATAATTCCTTGTCCACCAATCCAGCTTTTAACAGTAATGAACAAGTATTTTTCATCTCTGCCTCTCTGTTTCCTGTGTTTCTGTTCGTTCTGAACTTGAGAGTAGATAAGATAGGTGCTATTTGTACATAGTGTATGTGTTCTCTGTCCACTTACATATTCTATACTGTCTCTTGAATGTCTAGACGGGTCTATTTCTGTTTTATTTTATTTTATTTTATTTTATTTTATTTTATTTTATTTTATTTTATTTATTTGACAGAGAGAGATCACAAGTAGGCAGAGAGGCAGGCAGAGAGAGAGGAGGAATCAGGCTCTCTGCCAAGCAGAGAGCCCGATGCGGGCCTCGATCCCAGGACTCCGAGATCATGACCTGAGCTGAAAGCGGAGGCTTTAACCCACTGAGCCACCCAGGCGCCCTATTCTGTTTTTTAAAAGAATTTATCTATTTATGTATTTATGTATTTATTTATTTATTTATTTATTTATTCATTCATTCATTCATTCATTTGAGAGGGAGCACGTGCAGGGGGAGGGACAGAGGTAGAGGGACAAGCAGATTCTCTGCTTAGCGGGGTTCCCTGGTGACCTGAAGCTCAATCCCAGGACCTTAAGATCCTGACCTGACCCAGAGTCAGATGTTTTACCAACTGAGCCACCCGGACACTCCTATATGGGCCTATTAACACAACACTGTTTGAATAAACACCTCTCTATGTACACATTTGTCTCCAAAGAAGACATCAAGCTGACCTAACAAGCACATGAAATGACGTTCAACATCACTCATCATCAGAGAAATGCAAATCAAAACCACAGAGAAATAACACCTTACACTTGTCAGAATGGCTAAAATAAAAAACTTAAGAAACAACAAGTGTTGGCAAGATTGTAGAGAAAAATGAACTCTCCTGTATTCTTTTGGCAGGAATGCAAACTGGTATAGCTGCTGTGGAAAACAGTATGGAGTTCTCTCAAAAAGTTAAAAATGGAACTACCATATGATCCAGTAATTCCACTACTGGTATTTACTCAAAAATATATGTACTCCTATGTTTATTGCAGCATTATTTACAACAGCCAAATTATGGAAGCAGCCCCAGTGTCCCCTGATAGATGAATGGATAAAGAAGATGTCACACACACACACACAAACACACACACACACACAGGAATATTGCTCAGCCATAAAAAGAATGAAATCTTGCCATTTGTAACAACATGGATAGAGCTAGACAGTATAATGCTAAGTGGAAAAGTCAGTCAGAGAAAGACAACTACCACACAATTTCACTCATATGTGGAATTTAAGGGGAAAAAATGAACAAAAGAAGAAAAAAGAGAGTGAAACCAAGAAACAGACTGTTTTTTTAATTTAAATTTTATTTTATTTTTTTAGTGTTCCAAGATTCATTGTTTATGTCCCACACCCAGCGCTTCATGCAATATGTGCCCTCCTTAAGGCCCACCACTGAGCTCACCCATCCCCCCCACCCTGCTCCCTTCCAAAACCTCAGTTTGAAGAAACAGATTCTTAACTCTAGAGAACAAACAGATGGTTACCAGAGGGGAGGTGGGTGAGAGGAATGGGTGAAATAGGTGATGGGGATTAAGGAGTATACTGGTCATTGATGAGCACTGGGTAATGTATAGAATTGTTGAAGCACTATCTTGTACACCTGAAGCCAGTATAACACTACATGTTAACTATATGGAATTAAAATAAGAAAAGTTAAACAAAGCAAGATGGGAAAAAGTTTTAAAGACAGTATGTGTGGATATTAGGCCCAAGCTCTGTATGATCCTGGAGGGAGTTTGATCTGAGCATCTTCAGGAAAGACAGGGAGAGAGAATGAAGAACAATCCTTGAATTTGGCTTTGACGCCATCTTCCAATAGTTATCACAATGATTGTTGCCCTTCTCCTCTTGAAGCAGGTTCTACCTGGAAAGGCTGCTATAATCTCATTTCTTTACTTTTTCTTCCATCTGAAGTCACAGACTTCCCTCTTCCTATGTGTGTACTAGAAGTCACCATTTAAGAAACCATTTTTGTTCTGGCTCAAAGATTGTTTACAGATTATTTACTGGCCAGGGAAGTTCTCATTTGTCATAGGCAAATTATCACATCAGAGAAATCTAACCTGTGTTTTGTAATTGCTAGCTAGTGTTTTATGGCACATACTCAGTGAATTTTTATCAAGTCATCTTCTTTATTTCATCACAGCCTTGGGAAAAATAAGGTAAGAGAATAAAAGTCACCATTTTATAGGTGAAACCAAAGACAAAATAGATTCATTGCTTTACTAATCATCCATCCATGCTTCCCTGGGAAATCAAATGTTGGTTGCCCCAGAATATTCCTGGACCAGGTGACCCATAGGCAAAAGGGAACCCAGAGCATTTTTTAATGAAACAAATTTTGTCATAAATAATATCAAGATTTGTCCATTTTTAATCTCATCAATTAGATTTGCTGGACTATTCTTGGATTTCTATGGCCCATCTCCCTTTCCTTCCCCATTTATCCCCACCCTTCCAAACAATTACCCTGGCTCTTCTGAATGTTTCTCACAGGGGAGAGATCTGGGGCAATGATAATTATCAGTGGAGAGGGAAACAAAGTCTAATGTTTCAGGTATTATTCATATACAGATTACATGAAAACAACAACAACAAGCTCCTCCCTCGAATTTAGCTATATATCTAAGGGTGTGTTGAGGGAGTACAACAAAGGACAATTTTAAGTAGACTATCCTACTAAAGAGTGATTCCTGCTGAATTTTGTCTAGGGCTAGGGAAAGACTTTATAGTTAAGGCCTGTTTCTTTTGTGTTAAAGCCACTATAACATTAGTATACAAAATATTATAGCTTTATTTAACTATTTTAGTTATTTAGTTAAATAAATCCTTATAAGTACATGATGCTAAAGAAATATGGAATTTTAGTTTCTCCTTGGGAAACTTCATAAAGATTCTTCCTATTGCCAAGGTATCCCACTTGGATCATGCTATGCTTTTTTCCACTCAGAAAAAAGAATGATTGTCTCTCATGGAATCTCAGAATCCTGGGTTGGTCTTTTGTTTGATACTATAGAGTAGAGCCTCTCCATCTTCAAGCTGACAAATCTGGACAGCTTATGTGTGTGTGTGTGTGTGTGTGCGCGCGCGCACGCGTGCGCATGTGTGCATGCGTGCACGTGCATGCATGAGAGGCTGCCATCTGTGGTGGTTGGTGCTCTCTGGGAAGGCTTGTTGGAGCAGGAGTTGGTTTGTTTGTGTTCTAAGTTCACATTAATGTCAGCCCAATTGAAAACCTCAATTCGCCATTGGCAAAATCAGTCATCTGGTACAGGTTCAGCTGGGCTGTAATGAATGTTTGTCATTGCTCTAGAGGAGTTTCAGCACAGGGATTGATTCCTTCAGATCCACAATGCGAAAATCAGATGAACTGCTCAGACCTAACATGTGGGCTTGAATGCAGCCCCTTCTTGATTCCCAGCTTGGACAGGGGGCCACTCCTTGCTTTGAGTTGTGGGTTAGCCAATCTTTTCTATTTCTCAAATGCTGTTTTCTGTGAGCCATTCATTGTTCCTTGGTCATTAATAAAATAATATTTTTGGTACATACTAAGCTCTTACCTCAACTCCTCCATCTATGGAAGGAAAAAGATCACATGCACAAACATACAAAACCCAACCTTTTTGCTTTCAGAAAGTTTCCATCTCTTTGCTCTTCTGTAGAGGCAGAGGAGGTACATCAATTTAGTGTGCATTTGAGCAAAACAAAGAGCTCACTACAGTTTTGATGAAGCTCTGGGGAAGTATGCAGCAGATACTCAAAATATAGATTTAGATATGCTTATGTTCTTTCTTTCATAGTTTATTTTTACTTCAGACTAAGTAGAAGTGAGCCCCATTTATGAAATATTAGCTAAAGAGGGAATCATTTTGCTTTGGCTTAATCTAAAATGACCTAGCCCAAAGGGGAAAGAATAACCAATTGCCTTTGTCCAGGAGTATCAGATGGGCTTTGGAAAAGGACTCATTTCTCCAACTACTTTGGGGGATATAGTTCCAGGCAGGAGTACATGTGCCTAGATGTATACACACACAACCCTCCATGCATATAGGTACATGAACAAGCCACACAAAAGAACCAATGTTCAAATTTTAGAATGCCTGGCTCCTTTCTCTGAGGATTTGGCAGCTCAGATTGCTAAAGAAAGAGAGTATTCTGGAACGACTCTTAGGAACCTGACAGTTAGTTGATGTTCTAATACATAGGGCACTTGCAGTGTTTTGTCTTTCACTGGTTTAGATTAAACTTCGGAAACCTGGCCATCAGACTTAAGCCCCTCTTTCTTCCCACATCACTGACATTTTCTCAGTCACAAAGCCCTGTCATTTCTAGTCCTAAAATAGCTCTAAAATCCATCCATTCTCCCCATGTTTACTGTCACTCCAATATCATCTCACACCTCAACTACTAGAACAGCTTCCTGACTGGGCTCTCTGATGTCTGCAGTTCTGCCCAGATGCCTCCAATTCATTTTCTGCTTTGCAGCATTTTGCAGCCAGGGAACTCTATGTCACTCCCAAATTCTTTTTTTTTCCAATGGTTTCGCATTGTTTACTGAATAAAATCTAAGTCCCTTGACTAAGATCCTTATGTGGCTCCTGCCTACATTGCTGGCTCTTTTCTCGCATGTCACCCCAACCCTGTCCCAACCTCCCCCCCCCCACACACACACTTGCCTCTCCAGAGATACCAAATCATGGACAGTTATTCCAAGTGCAACCTATTCTATTATACTTCTATGCTTTTCTACAAACCTTTCTTCCTGCCTGGAAGACCCTTCATTTTATCCTTGTCCATTTGGCAAATCCCTACTCCTTCTTCAAAGTCAGTTCAAAAGTTTCACTTAGAGAAGAAATACTCCTTGATATCTCTAAGCTCTTCTTTCTTGATGTTCCCACTGTCTCCTTTATATCACTTCATTGTGGCCCTGATCATATTTGACCATAATTATCTGCTACCCTGGGCTGGATGTTCCTTAAGGGCATGAACCATGTCTGATTCTTCAATTTTCTCCCGTGTTTAGCATAGGGCATGGACATAGCTGACATTCAATCATCACTGGCAGGTGACCATGGGCCTGAAAGACCAAAGGCATTTTTGGTTCTATGAGAAGGAACTTTCTGGTTGGTCTCTTGATATCTCTCCTTTTTAATTGAGGCATAATTGACATATAACATGTATTAGTTTCAGGTGTACAATATAATGATTGATTCTTTGTATCAGGAAGAAATGATTGCAACAATAAGTCTAGTCACCATCTACCACCATACACAGTTACAGAATTTTTTTTCTTATACTAAGAACTTTTAGGATTTTACTCTTAGTAAATAGGCAATACAGTATTATCAGCTATAGTCACCATGTTGCACATTATATCCCTGTGACTTATTTATTTTACAACTAGTGATTTGTACCTTTGATTTCTTCCACCCACTTCATTCAACCCACCCCACATCTCCTCTGGCAACTACCTGGATATATCTCTCAGTCATGGAATGGAAGATAAGGATTGCCTTCCCTAGAGCAGCCAACAAATAGGACACCACAAAGATGTTTCTCTAGTGATTCAGAACCAAAAAGAACACTGAGACTAACCAAATTCTAAGCCCAGAAAGCTTTTTACATAGATGATATTTATTGGTACATGTTACTGAAGAACTAATAACAAGAAGAGGAAAAAATGTAAAAATGTGGTCTCACTATAGAAAAGGAACATATGGAATAGTAACTGCCACCTTCTTAACATAGCATTCCAGATGCTCCAAAACTGGCTCCTGATCTCCAGCTTTGCTTCTCCCTCCTCTCTTACTCTACTCTCCACTCATATCAAATGTTATCTCCACTACCTTCATTTTGTGGTATATCCTACCTCCATAATTTTACTCATACCATCTCTCTACCTAGCTTACATTTACTTTTGCTTTAGGCAACTTCTACTAATACTCTATGACTTAGCCAAGGTCTTACTTCTTCCAGGAAGCCTTCCTCAAATAACCAACATGCACACATGTGTGCATGCATGCACTTATACACACACACACACACACACACACACAGGGTCTAGGATATGTCTGCATAAATAAGGACTCTTTTGCTTGCAAGTAACAGAAATACAACACAAACTTAAGCCAAAAAAGGGTTATTGATACTAACTGAAAAGCACAGAGTAATTTTAGGCATAGCTAGATCAGGTGCTCAAACAATGTCATCGATATTGTGTGTCTATCTCTTAGTTCTGATCTTCTTTATATTGACTCAGTTCTCTAGTAGGTTTTCCCTACATGGTGGCCAAGATAGCCACAAAGAACTTCAGATTTGCATTTTGCCACTTAGCAACTTCAGTGGAAACACAGACCAACTTTGTCAACAGTCCCAGCAAAACTTAGAGAATTAAGTCCATTTCTGAACCAGTAATAATGACCAGAAGATAATTCTCCAATTAGCCAGGTGTATTAGGGTTCTCCAGAGAAGCGGAGAGGTAAGAAGTCCCATGATCTATCTGCTGCCTGCAAGATGGAGAACCAGAAAAGTTGGTGGTATAATTCAGTCTAAGCCAGAAGGTCTGAGAACCAGGAGCACTGATGTCCAAAGACAAAAGTAAATAGTGATATCCCAGCTCAAGCCAATAGCAAATTTGCCCTTCCTCTGCATTTTTGTTTTATTCAAACCCTCAACAGGTTGTTTGATATCCACAGGCACTGGTAAGGGTGATCTTTATTCAGTCTACTGATAAAAATGCTAATCTCTACCAGAGACACTCTCACAGACACGCACAGAAATGTTTTACCAGCTATTTGAGCACCAAGTTGACATATAAAATGGATGATGTACCCATGTAGGTGGGATAAGATCTGTTACCAGAAGAAGACATTTGGGGCAGCAAAAGCACTATGTTCACACTTAGTTTTCCTTTTATGTTCTTCCATGTTTCTCTCCCTTTCAATGCTTCTGATCAGATAGTATCATTTGTATTTGTACATATGTATGTCTCTTCCACTAGACTGATTTCTCATGTCTATCTCTATGTTGCTAGAGATCGCACATAAGGGCTTGGTTTCTAGAAGTATTCTCAATCAGTAAAGGATGAATGAATGGCCTTTCTGTGCATTTTGAAAAGATGATTAAATTACATAGAACTATACTGAAGGCTAATGCAGGCAAATCGTTTAATTTGATAATTAGACAAATTAATAGCATAAGTCTAATTTATTTGATTAAATGCACAATTATTACTGGGTTGTATGGTAAAGAGGCATAAATAGTAAACAGTTCATTTGCCATTCCAAAATTCTATAATAAATGCTTTCTATGTGTCAGGCGCTGTGCTAGAGGCCAAGATTAGCCTCTCCCTATTAATTAGCCCTTTAACATTAATGAGAGTCAGTAGTGTATAGTGATTGTACATGTGGGCTCTAGGGCCCTGGATTGAATAAAATCCTAATGATAGCATTTACTAGTTAAGTGCCCTTAGCCAGTTACTTAACCATTGTGCCTAGTTTCTTCTTCTATCAAATAGGAATAGAACATACCATAGAGGATTATTGTGAAGATTAAATATATGAATGTTGAGAAGAGTGCCCAGAACATTTTTAAGTGCTTAGTAACTGTTAATTCATGATTAGCTATTAGCAGAATCTTCTCTCCACCTAAATATTGCTTTACTCATTATGCTTGATCTGAGGCAAGACTCTAGGTTAAGGATTTAAAACTGAGCCTAAATACAACTTCTGGGATTCAAGAAAGGAAAAGAGACCAGAATAGAAGCTTCTCT
This sequence comes from Spilogale gracilis, assembly GCA_004023965.1. Taxonomy (NCBI): domain Eukaryota; kingdom Metazoa; phylum Chordata; class Mammalia; order Carnivora; family Mephitidae; genus Spilogale; species Spilogale gracilis. Next base: position 36,031 of record PITA01008509.1, on the reverse strand, counting down.
CAGCCCTGGCAGAATTTTATTTGGACATAGAAAAGAGGATGTTGACCTTCTTAGTTGAAATTACCATTTCCCAGCGAGCCAAGATTAATGCATACAAAGAAGGAAGAAGCAGTCTTTTCTGTTTGGGAAAAGGTGATGTTCCACAAGAGCTAGGAGATGAGTCTTAAATCCCACCATTGTTACTGCATGTGGCCCACTAGGAGAAATCAGAGTATAAGCAAAGAGTTTGGGTGGCTCAACAGGGTTTACTAGCAACATATACAAGTTCTAAGTGGGCTCTTTGATTTAATGAAGAGAGAATGTTTGGTGGTCAGCAAATCTGGGTTAAAAATCCAAGTTCTCCTCTATTGACTATGGCATCTTGGGAAATAATAATGTTCACACCTCAGGCCTTTCGAGTGCTCACTGTGTATCAGCAACTATGCAAAGCACCTTGTATATACTTGTTTTCTTCAATCCTTGCAAACAACCTTATAAAGGTAGGCTCTTCTATGACTATCTTCTTCTTTTTGACTATTTTGGAAATATTTATTTTTAATTACAAGAATAATAGAAAACCCTTATAAAAGAAATGTAAACAGTAATCCTCATATCTCCACCCAACCCCACCCTGAAATAAATGTGAAAACATTTTGTTCTATATCATTTCCAGACCTATTTCGATGAATACACATATATAGATATCTATCTCTTTTTTAAATATTTTATTTATTTATTTGAGAGACAGAGAGAGAGTGAGAGAGAACATGAGAGGGGAGATGGTCAGAGAGAGAAGTAGACTCCCCACGGAGCTTGGAGCCCGATGCAGGACTTGATCCCAGGACTCCAAGATCATGACCTGAGCTGAAGGCAATGGCTTAACCAACTGGGCCACTCAGGCACCCCTATAGATATCTATCTTTATAAAAAAAGGAACAGTCCATAAATACTCTTCTACAATTTGCTTTTTTGATTTTGTGATATATCATGGACATCTTTTCAAGTCAGTACATTTGGATCTTATTCTTTTTAATGAGTATAGAGTATTCCATTATTTGGCTGTACAATAATTCAATAACTAGCCCAATATTGATGTACATTTAGGTCTCCAATTTATGTTGTAAACTATGCTGAAACAAACACTCTCATACTTACATTTTAAGATACTTCTATGCATATTGCTTTAAAATAGGATAAATTTATAAAAATATAAGAATGCTGGGTCACAAGTATACACACTTAATATTTTGATCAAGGCTGTCAAATTGCTCTCTAAAAGTCCATCATTCTTTTTATGTTTTTGAGTAACATTTAGTTAAAATATAATTAATTACAGAAGAGCTATTTAAATATGACAACTTTCCTAGGTTGTTCAGTATAGCTGTCTAGTTTTCCAGTGGATGTTAAATAATTACTAATAAAGTCACATTAATATCACCTTGATTAAACTTTCAAAGGAATGAATAGAGAAGTAGTGTTTTAAAATTTTAAGGTTATTTTATTTTATTTTATTTTATTTTATTTATTTATTTATTTTTTATTGTTACTAAATTTTTTTTTCCAGTGTTTCAAGATTCATTCCCCATGCCCCACACCCAGTGCTCCACGCTTTAGGTGTCCCCAGTACCCACCACCAGGCTCTCCCATCCCTCCACCCCCCTCCCTCCAAGTCCCTCAGTTTGTTTCTGTGTTCAAAATCTCTGTTGTTTCGTTTTCCTCCCTAGATTACCCTAGTTCCCATTTGCTTTCCTTCTGCCACTGTCCTCCAGTTTACCCCTCATGCACCGCAAGTAAGTGAGACCATGCGATACTTGACTTTCTCTTCTTGGCTTATTTCACTCAGCATAATCTCTTCCAGTCCAGTCCATGTTGCTACAAAAGTTGGATATTCATCCTTTCTGACGGAGGCATAGTATTCCATTGTATATATGTACCACATCTTCTTGATCCATTCATCTGTTGATGGGCACCTTGGCTCTTTCCACAGTTTGGCAATTGTGATTCGACAATTATATACACTACTCAGGCTCATCATGATTAAGTATACTATTAATCCCCTTTATATATTTTGCCTGTTCCCCTTACCGATCTTCCCTCTGGTAACCAGTACTATATCTTCATTTTAATTAGTCTGACTACAAATTAGTTTTTTGTTGTTTTGTTTTTGTTTGTTTGTTTTTTACAAATTAGTTTCTTTGTGAGGGAGGAACCACCAGCTTAATTACAGAATAAAGGAAACTCTGTTGCCAATGGTACTCTCAGTTCAGCCTCAAACTCTGATTCTGCCTTCTATGTCCTGAATACATGTGCCATGCACCAGGTCTCCCAACACTGCTGATGTCTCTCCCCACTCTCCATTTTACCTTCCCAACTGGACCTGCCAGTCTGGCCAAAGCTCCATTTATCATCTCATTATGGAAAAATAGATCTGAAAAGAACTGAAAACCCAGCCTGCTGGGAGACCTTCATGGACACGGATACCCCTAAAGGGATTTTATTTTATTCTTCATTATTTTAAATATTATTTTTATTGAGGTACAATTGACATACACTATTATATTAGTTTCAGAGGTACAATGTGGTGTTTGACATTCATATACGTTGTGAAATGATCATTGCAATAAATCTAGTTATCACGTGTCAACATACAAAGTTAATATAATATTACTGAGTGTATTCCCCATGTTGTACATTACATCCTCAAGACATTTATTTTGTAACTGGAAGTTTGTATTTCTTCACTCAACCCCCTCAACCCCCCTCCTCTCTGGCAACCACCAGTCTGTTCTCTGTATTTGTGAGTCCGGATTTTGTTTTGTTTTGTTTCTTCATTTTCTGGACTTCACATATAAGTGAAATCACACACTATTTGTCTTTCTCTGTTTGACATTTCACTTAGCATAATGTCATCAAGGTCCATCCATGTTGTTGCAAATGACAAGATTTTACTCTTGGACATATAGTATTCCATTGTGTATCTGTGTACATATATACATATATGTGTGTGTATTCCATTGTGTATATGTGTGTATATATCTCCATTATGTATGTGGGGGGCACTTACGTTGCTACCATGTCTTGGCTATTGTAAATAATGGCACAGTGAACATAGGAGTGCATGTATCTTCTTAGTTTTTTCATTTTCTTCAGATAGATATTCAGTAGTGGAGTCATTGGATCATATGGTAGTTCTATTTTTTTCATTTCTTAGATTGAAGTGTAATTGACATACAATGTTATATTAGTTTCAGGTGTACAACATATTGATTTAACAATTCTATATACTATTTTTAAAGATTTTATTTACTTGAGAGAAAGGAGAAAGAGCATGCACACAAGTTCGGGGGAAGGGCAGAGGGAGAGGGAGAAGCAGACTCCCCACTGAGTAGGGATTTCCCAGTGAGGAGCTCAGTTCCAGGACCCTGGGATCATGACCTGAGCTGAAGGCAGATGTTTAACTGACTGAGCCACCCAGGCACTCGTATAGATTATTTTTAATTTTTTGAAGAACTTCCATACTTTTTTCCATTTTATATTTATACATATAAATATATTCACCAATTTATATTCCCATAAACAGTGTACATGAGAATTCCTTTCTCTCCACATCCTCACCCAACATTTGTTATTTCTTGTGTTTTTATTTTAGTCATTCTGCAGGTGTAAAGAGATATCTCATTGTGGTTTTAACCTGCATTTCCCTGATAATGAGTGATGTTGAACATCTTTTTATGTATTTGTTGGCCATTGGTTTCTCTTCTTTGAAAAAATGTCTTTTCAGACCCTCTGCCCACTTTTTAATCAAATAGTTTGTTATTTTTTTATTGTTTTTGAATTATATGAGATATTTATATATTTTGGATATTGATCCCTGAAAAGGATTTTAAATTGTGACCAGTAATTTTATTCCTTATTTGTAAGTTTTATTTTATTGTCAACTTCACATTATCTTGACTATGTATAGAAACAATGAAGATTAGACTAAGTTTATAACCTGGAAATAAAAATAGCAACTAAAAAATCTGTTTGCTAGTGATGAGCTTGCAGTCTTAACAACTGCAATGCAAATAGGTCTGATTCCTTGGGAAAACAACTTGGCAATTTGCATCAAGAGCCATAATTATGTTCCTGCCCTTTGACACTGCAATGCCTCTCTGAGAATTCTAAAGACAGACTTCAGCAGAAGGAAAACAAAAGTCTATAGACACAGAGATTGTCAGTGAAGAATTACTTTAACTAGTGAGAAACTGGAAAAAAATTTAAGGCTGAACAACTTGATGTATGCTAGGGCCCACCAATAAATGAAACAGGAACAATAAAAGGTTCAATTCATCACGTTAAATGAATAAAGCAAAATACAAAATAATTACAACCAGGTAAAAATGTCTTAATATGGAGAAAACCTAGAAAGGACTATAGAAAATAAAAATTCTTGCATTAGGACAGCCGGCCATATTATAGTTTTTTCCTTCCCACTTCAATATGATTATTGACTTCAGAAGTTTTTTTTTTTTTTTTTTTTTTTTTTTTTTT
>PITA01008509.1:0-31419 GCA_004023965.1 Spilogale gracilis | reverse complement strand
GACTTCAGAAGTTTTAACACATATTTGGTTTGGGGGTGAGAAATGGGAAGGAGTTGAGGAAAGAATTTTAAACGCCAGCCCTCTTAACTTTATTTCCTAATCATTACCTTACAACTAAAGCCAAAAGAGAAACCAAATTAATTTTGCTTTTCAATACAAAAAAATACAGCACCCGCACCTACTCCTCCTATCCAATATGCACACTTACATGCTTCCGCTCCTCAGCCCTTCTTTTCCTTGTCTACTGTGGCACACAGCAGGGCATAAAAGCAAATACACTCAAAAAAGAAAGAAAAAAAGGCAAACACACTCGTATTTCCATCCCAAATTGGCCAGTATCAGCTGTGTGACCTTAAGCATCTTACTTTAACTTGTCCAGAGCTTGGTTTGTTCATTTGAACAATGTGACTAATAATGGTACTTAGAAATTCCGATGGTATGAGAAGTAAATAAAGTAATGTATACAAAGTGCTTAATACAGTACCTGGTATCATGTAAATGCTCAATAAACACTAGTTTCTGGCAACAAAATTGGCATAATACTAGCACCTACCTTGTAAGATTTATAAGGATGAAATGGAAGAAGAAATTTCAAGCCCCTGGTCTAATAGGTGCTAAATGACATCATTAAAAATTGTTGCACTGGGAAGGGAGGGGCAAGATGGCAGAGAAGGAGACCCTGTTTCAAAAGGTCTCCTGAAGTGAGCTGAACTATTTACCAGGATAATCTGAACACCCATGAAATCAGCCCGAGATGTAAGACTACACACTTCTGGATCTCTACAGGGGCAGGAGAGCATCAGCAGAGAGGTAAAGTGGAGCAGGTGTGCTCAGACTGATTTCAGAGGAGAAATAGGAGGGGGAGGGAACCAACAGAAGCGACCCATTGGAAAGTAATACCCAATATGAAAGTGCCCTGTGCTCAGGGACCAGCATCAATTTGCAGTCTGGTTAAAAGCACTCAAAAGCAGAGGGTCTTCACCTTTGACAGGGACATAAAACTATTACACGGGGCCAGGGATAGAAAGCGCTCCCTGGAGCCACACGGGAGGGAACTTGGCAGTGAGAAGTGTCTTAAAAACTGCCACTTTTTTTCCCCTGCCCCTTGGGCCAGGCGCGCACAACCCACAAAGGAGGTGACTCTACAGACTTTCGCGTGACCTTTGAGGCGGCGGGATCTCAGTCCTTCCACGTGGGAGTGCACTACCGAGACTCTCCGGGCAGAGACAAGGTCTCACGATCTGAAATCAGTTGTGGTCTCCCTGGCGCGGGAGCAAAACAACAAGTGGGGGCCTCAGGCCCCATTCTGCCCCATCTCCGGTGCACCTGGTTGTGAGAAACGACAAGACAAAGGGGAAAATACAGAGAGAGTCTGAGTGCCCTGCACAATTCAGAGGGCTGCTAACTGAGGCCTCCCTCTGAGATGGGGTCTGGGTGCAGACATCTTGCTCTGGCCTGACTTTCTGAAAAGCTGCAAAAAGCCACAAGAGAACAAATACTCCAAAGAACAAAAGCCTCAAAACCTGGTTGCCATGGAGCCCAGCCCCTAGGAAGGGGGTGGAGACATGCAGCCCAGGTAGAAGGGGCTGAAAAACAGCCTGCAGGCCCCTCCCCCAGACAGCAAACCAGAAGAACAAGAGGACAATACCAAAACTGTAAAACACCAACATAGTGGGAAAGGCAATATATTAAGCTCCTGGTACTACCCCAAAAGCTGTATGCTTTATAGATACAGCTTTCACTTTATTTTCTTTTTAACTTTTTTCAATTTTTATTTTTAAAGTTTACACTTTATATTAAAATTCATTCTCACGGTGTTTGTTCTTTTCTTTTATTTGACATTAAATTTATTTTATTTTTTTCAGTGTTCCAAAACTTATTGCCCATATAACCCACACCCAGTGCTCAATGCAATAGGTGCCCTCAGTACCCAAGACCAGGCTCTCCCATCCCCCCACCCCCCTCCCTCCAAGTACCTCAGTTTGTTTCTGTGTCCAAAGTCTCTGTTGTTTCGTTTCTCTCCCTGGATTACCCTACTTCCCATTTACTTTCTTTCTCCTACTACCTTCTATATTACCCCTTATGCACCAAAAGTAAGTGAAATCATGTGATACTTGATTTTTTCTACTTGGCTTATTTACCAGCATAATCTCTTCCAATCCAGTCCATGTTGCTACAAAAGTTGGATATTCATCCTTTCTGATGGAGGCATAGTATTCCATTGTATATATGTACCACATCTTCTTTATCCATTCATCTGTTGGTGGGCACCTTGGCTCTTTCCACAGTTTGGCGATTGTGGCCATTGCTGAAATGAACATTGGGGTACATATGGCCCTTCTTTTCACTACATCTGTATCTTCGGAGTAAATGCCCAGTAGTGCAATTGCAGGGTCATAGCGTAGTACTATTTTTAATTTTTTTTTTTAGTTTTATCGTGACTTTTTTTTATTGTTACTTAATTTTTTTTCCAGTGTTCCAAGATTCATTCCCCATTCCCCACACCAATTTAAGGAATCTCCACACTGTTTTCCAAAGCAGCTGCACCAACTTGCATTCCCACCAACAGTGTAAAAGAGTTCCCATTTCTCCCCAGCCTCTTCAACACTTGTTTCCTGACTTGTTAATTTTGGCCATTCTGACTGGTATAAGGTGGTATCTCAGTGTGGTTTTGATTTGAATTTCCATGATAGCTAGCTAGTGACAATGAACATTTTTTCACGTGTCTGTTAGCCATTTGTATATCTTCTGTGGAGAAGTGCCTCTTCATGTCTCCTGCCTATTTTTTGATGTGATCATCTCCTTTTTGGATGTTGAGTTTGAGTAGCTCTTTATAGATCTTGGATATCAGCCCTTTGTCTGTAGTGTCATTTGCAAATATCCTCTCCCAGTCCGTGGGTTGCCTCTTTGTTTTGTTGACTGTTTCCTTTGCTGTACAGAAGCTTTTTATTTTGATGAAGTCCCAAAAGTTCATTTTCACTTTTGTCTCCTTTGCCTTTGGAGACATGTCTTGAAAGAAGTTGCTGTGGCCAATGTCAAAGAGGTTACTGTCTATGTTCTTTTCCAGGATTTTGATGGATTCCTGTCTCACGTTGAGGTCTTTCATCCATTTCGAGTTTATCTTTGTGTATGGTGTAAGAGAATGGTCTAGTTTCATTCTTCTATACGTAGCTGTCCAATTTTCCCAGCACCATTTATTGAAGAGACTGTCTTTGTTCCACTGGATGTTTTTTCCTGCTTTGTCGAAGATGATTTGACCTTAGATTTGTGGATCCATATCTGAACTCTCTACTCTGTTCCATTAGTCTATTTCTCTGTTTTTGTGCCAGTACTATGCTGTCTTGGTAATCACAGCTTTATAATAAAGCCTGAAGTCAGGTAATGAGATGCCCCCAGCTTTGTTTTTCTTCTTCAGCAATTCCTTAGCAATTCAGGGTCTTTTTTGGTTCCATATAAATTTTAAGATTGTTTGTTGCAACGCTTTGAAGAATGTTGGTGGAATTTTGATCAGAATGGAATTGAAAGTATAGATTGCTCTGGGCAGTATAGACATTTTAACAATGTTTATTCTTCTGATCCATGAGCATGGAATGCTCTTCCATCTTTTTGTGTCTACTTCAATTTATTTCATGAGTGTTTTGTAGTTCCTTGAGTAAAAATCCTTGACTTCTTTGGTTAGGTTTATTCCTAAGTATCTTATGGTTTTTGGTGCTATAGTAAATGGAATCGATTCTCTGATTTCCCTTTCTAAATTTTCATTGTTAATATATAAGAATGCAACTGATTTGTGTGCATTGATTTTGTATCCTGCCACGTTACCGAATTGTTGTATGAGTTCTAGTAGTTTGGGGGTAGAGTCTTTTGGGTTTTTCACGTAGAGTATCATGTCATCTGCAATGAGAGAGAGTTTGACTTCTTCTTTGCCAAGATGAATACCTTTTATTTCTTTCTGTTGTCTGATTGCTGTTGCTAGGACTTCTAATACTATGCTGAGCAGTAGTGGTCAGAGTGGGCATCCTTGTCTTGTTCCTGATCTCAGAGGGAAGGCTGTCAGTTTTTCCCCATTGAGCATGATATTCACTGTGGGTTTTTCGTAGACGGATTTTATGAGGTTGAGAAATGCTTCCTCTATCCCTATACTTTGAAGAGTTTTTATCAGGAACGGATGTTGTATTTTGTTAAATGCCTTTTCTGCACCAATTGAGAGTACCATGTGGTTCTTCTCTCTTCTCTTGTTGATTTGTTCTATCACGTTGATTGATTTGCGAGTGTTAAGCCACCCTTGCATCCATAGGATAAATCCCACCTGGTCATGGTGAATAATCTTTTTAATGGATTGTTGGATCCTGTTAGCAAGGACCTTGTTGAGAATCTTGGCATCCATATTCATCAGAGATATTGGACTGAAGTTCTCCTTTTTGATGGGGTCTTTGTCTGGTTTTGGGATTAGAGTAATTCTGGCTTCATAGAAAGAGTCTGGAAGTTTTCCTTCTGTTTCTATTTTTTGAAAGACCTTCAGGAGAATAGGTGTTATTTCTTCTTTGAATGTTTGGTAGAATTCCCCAGGGAATACGACTGGACCTGGAATCTTGTTTTGGGGGAGGTTTTTGATCACTGCTTCAATCTCATTACTAGATATAGGTCTATTCAAATTGTCAATGTCTTCCTGTTTCAGTCTTGGAAGTTTATGGGTCTCTAGGAATGTATCCATATCTTATAGGTTGTTAAACTTATTGTAATATAATTGTTGATAGTGATTTCTGATGATTTTTCTATTTCCTTGGTGTTAGTCGTGATCTCTCCCCTCTCATTCATCATTTTATTAATTTGGATCTTCTCCCTTTTCTTTTGGATTAGTTTGGCCAGTGGTTTTTCCATCTTATTGATTCTTTCAAAGAACCAGCTTCTAGTTTCGTTGATGCGTTCTACTGTATCTCTAGTTTCTGATTCATTTATCTCTGCTTTAATCCTAATTATTTCCCATCTTGTGTGTGGGGTTGGTTTAATTTGTTGTTGATTTTCCAGTTCTTTAAGGTGTAATGAGAGTTGCTGTATTTGGTATTTTTCAATTTTTTTTAAAATTTATTTATTTGACAGAGAGAAACATAGCCAGAGAGGGAACACAAGCAGGGGGAGTGAGAGAGGGAGAAGCAGGCTTCCCGCCAAGCAGGGAGCCTGATGTGGGACTCGATCCCGGGTCTCCGGGATCATGACCTGAGCCGAAGGCAGTCGCTTAACCAACCGAGCCACACAGGCGCCCCTATTTTTCAAATTTTTTGAGTGAGGCTTGGATGGCTATGTATTTCCCCCTAAGGACTGCCTTTGCTCTATTTCATTAGTTTTGGATCGATGTATCTTAATTCTCATTGGTTTCCATGAAGTGTTTAAGTTCTTCTTTGATTTCCTGGTTGATCCACACATTCTTGAGCAGGATTGTCTTTAGCTTCCACGTGTTTGATTTTTGTCTGAACTTTTTATGGTGCTTAGTTCCAGTTTCAAGGCATTGTGGTCAGAGAATATGGAGAGAATGATCCTAATCTTCTGGTATCTGTTGAGCCCTGATTTTTGACCTAGTATGTGGTCTATACTGGAGAAAGTTCATGTGCACTCAAGAAGAATGAGTATTCTGCTCTTTTAGGGTGGCATGTTCTGAATATATCTATGAGATCCATCTAGTCCAATGTGTCATGCAAGGCTCTTGTTTCTTTGTTGATTTTCTGTTTAGATGATCTGTCCATTGCTGAGAGAGGTGTGTTAAGATCTCCTACAATTAATGTATTTGTATCAATATGATTCTTTTTTTGTTTAACAGTTGGCTTATGTAGTTGGCTGCTCCCATATTGGGGGCATAAATATTTACAATTGTTAGATCTTCTTGGTGTATAGACCCTTTGAGAATGGTGTAGTGTCCTTCTGTGTCTCTGACTACAGTCTTTAGATTAAAATCCAATTTGTCTGATGTGAGAATCGCTACCCTGGCTTTCTTTTGGGGTTCATTGGCATGAAAGATGGTCTTCCATCCCCTCCCTTTCAATCTGGAAGGGTCTTTAGGTTCAAAATGTGTCTCTTGTAAACAGCATATGGATGGGTCCTGCCGTTTTATCTGGCCTGCAACCCTGTGCCTTTTTATTGGAGCATTTAGGCCATTCAGATTGAGAGTGATTATTGATAGATACATTTTTATTGACATCATGTTGCCTGTGAAGTTCATGTTTCTATAGATTACCTCTGTAAATTTCTGTTCTGATATGGATGCATTCCTGGAAACCTATAAACTTCCAAGACTCAAACAGGAAGAAATTGACAATCTGAATAGACCAATATCTAGTAAAGAGATTGAAGGAGTGATCAAAAACTTCCCACAAAAGAAGAGCCCAATACCTGACAGATTCCCTGAGGAATTCTATGAAACATTCAAAGGAAAAATAATACCTATTCTCCTGAAGCTGTTTCAGAAAATAGAAACAGAAGGAAAACTTCCAGACTCTATGAAGCCAGCAGTACTCTAATCCCCAAATGAGACAAAGACCCAATTATAAAGGACTACTCAGACCAATATCTCTCATGAATATGGATGCCAAGATTCTTATCAAGATCCTTACTAATAGGATCCAACAATACATTAAAAAGATTATCCACCATGACCAGGTGGGATTTATCCTAGGTATGCAAGGGTGGTTCAACACTCGCAAATCAATCAACATGATAGAACAAATCAACAAGAGAAGAGAGAAAAACCACATGGTACTCTCAATTGATGCAGAAAAAGCAGTTGACAAAATGCAACATCTGTTCCTGTTTAAAACTCTTCAAAGTATAGAGGGAACATTCCTCAACCTTATAAAATCTATCTATGAAAAACCCCCAGTGAATATCACTCTCAACAGGGGAAAACTGACAGCTTTCACTCTGAGATCAGGAACAAGACAAGGATGCCCACTCTCACCATTGTTTTTCAACATAGTTAGAATCCCTAGCAACAGCAATCAGACAACAGAAAGAAATAAAAGGTATTCACATTGGCAAAAAAGATGTCAAACTTTCTCTCTTTGCAGATGACATACTGTATGTGGAAAACCCAAAAGACTCTACCCCCAAACTACTAGAACTCATACAACAGTTTTGTAATGTGGCAGGATACAAAATCAATGCACAGAAATCAGTTGCATTCTTATACACTAACAATGAAAATATAGAGAGGGAAATCAGAGAGTCAATTCCGTTTACTATAGCACCAAAAACCATAAGATACTTAGGAATAAACCTAACCAAAGAAACCAAGGATCTCTACTCAAGGAACACTCATGAAACAAATTGAAGAAGACACAAAATGATGGAAGAGCATTCCATGCTCATGGATCAGAAGAATAAACATTGTTAACATGTCTATACTGCCCAGAGCAATCTATACTTCCAATGCCATCCCGATCAAAATTCCACCAACATTCTTCAAAGTGCTGGAACAAACAATTCTAAAATTTATATGGAACCAAAAAAGACCCTGAATTGCTAAGGAATTGCTGAAGAAGAAAAACAAAGCTGGGGGCATCTCATTACCTGACTTGAGGCTTTATTACAAAGTTGTGATCACCAAGACAGCGTGGTACTGGCACAAAAACAGAGAAATAGACCAATGGAACAGAGTTGAGAGTCCAGATATGGATCCACAAATATGGTCAAATCATCTTCAACAAATCAAGAAAAAATATTTAGTGGAAAAAGGACAGTCTCTTCAATAAATGGTATTGGGAAAATTGGACAGCTACGTATAGAAGAATGAAGCTAGACCATTCTCTTACACCACACACAAAAATAAACTCGAAATGGATGAAAGACCTCAACGTGAGGCAGGAATCCATCAAAATCCTGGAAAAGAACATAGACAGTAACCTTTTTGACATAGGCCACAGCAACTTCTTTCAAGACATGTCTCCAAAGGCAAAAGAAAGAAAAGCGAAAATGAACTTCTGGGACTTCATCAAAATAAAAAGCATCTGCACAGCGAAGGAAACAGTCAACAAAACTAAGAGGAAACCCACGGAATGGGAGAGGGTATTTGCAAATGACACTACAGACGAAGGGCTGATATCCAAGATCTATAAAGAACTACTCAAACTCAACATCCAATAAAAAGATGAACACATCAAAAAATAGGCAGGAGACATAAAGTGGAACTTCTCCATAGAACACACACAAATGGCTAACAGACAGATGAAAAAATGTTCATTGTCACTAGCTATCATGGAAATTCAAATTAAAGCCACACTGAGATACCACCTTATTGCAGTCAGAATGGCCAAAATTAACAAGAGAGTAAACAACAAGTTTTGGAGAGGCTGCGGAGAAAGGAGTACCCTATTACACTGTTGGCAGGAATTCAAGTTGGTGCAGTCGCTTTGGAAAGCAGTGTGGAGATTCCTTAAAAAATTAAAAATAGAGCTACCCTATGACCCTGCTATTGCAGTACTGGGTATTTACCCCAAAGACACAGATGTAGTGAAAAGAAGGGCCATATGTACCCTAATGTTCATTTCAGCAATGGCCACAATCACCAGACTGTGGAAAGAGCCAAGGTCCCCTTCAACAGATGAATGGATAAAGCAATGGTACATATATACAATGGAATATTGCGCCTCCATCAAAAAGGATGAATACCGAACTTTTGTAGCAACATGAACCGGATTGGAAGAGAATATGCTGATTGAAATAAGTCAAGTAGAGAAAGTCAAGTATCACATGGTTTCACTTACTTGCGGTGCATAAGGTTTAATATAGAAGACAGTAGGAGAAAGAAAGGAAATGGGAAGTATGGTACATCGCAGAGGGAAATGAAACATAAGGGACTTTGGACTCAGATACAAACTGAGGGTCTTGGATGGAAGGGGGTGGGGGATGGGTGAGCCTGTTGGTGGGTACTGAGAGCACTTATGGAATGAAGCACTGGGTGTAGGGCATAAACAATGAATCTTGGAACTCTGAAAATAAATAAATTAATTTAAAAAAATTTTGCACTGGGAAGTCTCATCCAGTAACAAATTATCAGAAGACTGAGGGGGTATTTAATGCTCATTGTGATCCCAAGTAGACTTTTACCTGCAGAGAAATATCTGTTAAAATTCCATCTAAGCAAGCAGTATGAATCTTGGTGATCTGAAGATCATGAGGAGCCTGAGATGGTGACTCAGCAGGAAAACATGTGCAGAATAAAGATGAAGCTCTTTTCAAAACCATGAAGAAACTAGAAAGTAAACAGGATGATTAATGTATATTGTAGAAATTCATGGGGCAGCTCTCAAAGGAGTATGCTAACAAGTCAGAAGCAAGTCAATTAGAAAACCTTGAAACCAAACTTAGGGGAGTTGAGTAGACGTGGGGGGTATGATATGAGCTCAGATAAGAGGCTAATAATAATAGATAATCTGTACTTAGAATTTACAGTGTTAGGGATTGTACTTAGCAATTCATGTGCATTATATTATTTTTATCTTCCTTATCATCTTAACAGGTAAATTTTTATTATTAGCCCCATGTTAGAGTCTGGACCCAGGTATACCTGACTAAAAACTTTGAAGTATATCAAATCTCAAAAAAGTATCTTCTGGAAGTAAGCCATTGAATCATGTTTAGAGTGTCCAAAATTGAATTCATGATCTTTTTCCAGGGAATCCATCCTTGGTTCTGTACTTCTCATTATAGCACCACCACGAACCCAAGCCAGAAACTTAGAAGCTGCTCTTGAGTTTTCATTATTTATTGAATTAACCTTTAAGGCATTACAGTTTTACTTCCTAAATACTCTTACATCCATCTTTTCCTCTCTACCTCCTGCAATCCATGATTTTATCTCCTCTCATACATGGACTTTTCTAGTATTGTCCTATCTCGATTCCCTGCATCTAGGTTTGACTTCCTTCAAATCTATCCTATAAATTATAGCCAGCATGATATCTTTTATTTTACTTTCTCTTTTGTACAAAGTAATCCTTAAAAAATGCAAAACTGGGGCGCCTGGGTGGCTCAGTGGGTTAAAGCCTCTGCCTTCAGCCCAGGTCATGATCTCAGGGTCCTGGGATCGAGGCCCATGTCAGGCTCTCTGCTCAGCAGGGAGCCTGTTGACTCTGCTCTCTCTGCCTGCCTCTCTGCCTAGTTGTGATATCTCTGTCAAATAAATAAACAAAATATTTTAAATTTTTTTTAAAAAATGCAAAGCTGACCATGTAATTTCCCTACCCCCAAACTTCCAGTTGTACCATTGTCTTCCAGTTGTCCTCTGAGTGATATTCATGACCTGACTCTCCATGCCCTCCTTACTTGTGCCTACTGCCCTGGCTTCCTCTCCTGCCGCCCTATATCCACTGAACTTCATATAGTTCCTTCTTAATTTACCTCACTACTCCATGACCTCATGACTTTGCTTCGATAATTCCTTCTTCCAAGTTCACCCTTTCGAACTGCTTTCCTCTGAGACTTTGAGTCTCAGGTTAGGCATCAGTACCTCCAGAAAGGCTTTTCTGACCATTAACTGTGCTAACTCCTGTCTACCCTCTGGCCTGCTCACCCTATATCTGACCATTTACTACAAAATTGAAATGATCCTTTGGCTATGGATTATGCCCTATTCACCATTATACCCCCCATACCTAGTGCATCTGAGCCATAATTAGGTTTCCGTATATGTATTTGAACTGTTAAAGCACTTGAGTTCTGTATCAAAGTAATATGCTTAAAGTATAGAAACCAGAGACACCTAACAGAAATAGCTCCCACTAAGCATGTATTGCATGGTGATCTCCAACCCTGGCACTTACTAGTGCTCATCCTGTCTTATTTTTCTCCATAGGTCTTATCACCACCTGTCATATTATATGTTTTACTTCTTTTGTTGTTTCTCAAGCTTCTCTCACTATAGTATCAACTCCATACAGGTAGAAATAGTTGTCATTGTTCATTGGTGTATCCTCAATGCATATAGCAGTGTCTGTCACACAGTAGGTTCTCAGTAAATATATTTTAAATGAATGAGGAGGGTAGGCACTTTCAATGTATAATCTTATTTAGTTCTCACAACAACTCTGTAAGATTAGTATTAATGTTTCTATTTTACAGGTGAGGAAATTGAAACTCCTTATCACCCACATAGAGAACGACAGAGATTTTGAGGAAATTGTATATTTGTTGAGCCCATAGATTCAAAGATGAGCGATTCAGAGATGAGGGTCACAAAGTCTGATGATGCAACAAAAATATAAGCCCAACAAAATACCAATTAACAAGTGAATCTCCGATGATCTAAACTTAGTAGAAACACTGTATACTCTCCCCAGGGAGAGACTATACACTCCCACTTTCTACAAATAAAGTCAGTTTTGCAACCTGAATAGCTAATTCTATATCTGCTGGTCTAAAATAACCTGCGGCTTGTGAGGACTTCCAGAGGAATATTATGAGGCAAGACCATTAAAACAACAGTACAATTTCTGCAGAAAAGCCCCTAAGGATTTGCAGAGAAAAGTTTGTGGTACAGAGAATTAGGGTGCCTGCTATATGGCCTCTGTAGTTACAAACCACACCTACCTCCATAATGGGAGATGAGAACCAAGCACTTTGCAAAAGGTCTTGCAAGGTTGCCTTTGTTAGGGTCTGAAATGTAACCATTGTGTCTAGAAATTGCCCAGTTCTCAATACAGATGACATACCTCCAGAATTTTAAAATTCTACCTCAGATTTTCGTCTCTGTAATCCAAGCTTAAGCTTCGGCTCTCTCCAGCCCATTAAGGACTTACTTTCAAGTTTCTGACCTATTTTTAGTCTAGATAAATTAGGAAGAGAGAAAAACACATGTTTAGGACAGGCGGGGTTGTTCCTATGTATTCTTAAAACACTTTTTATTGCCTCAGAGGGGAAGAGTTTACTAAAGTTTACCAAGAGATGATCTAAAAGTAAGATTTTTGTGTCAGCCCTCCCCAAAAGAAAAATATCTGACATTTGTAACATACTGTATACCTTATTGACTGATTTGCACTTATACAGGGGCATTTTAATTATTACAATCATCTTATAGTGGAAGAAATGATGGCTCAGATACACAGATACAAAATAGAATTTGCTTTGTGAGTCTTAATTAATAGCAAATTCCAATTTTGTTCCTATTTTTTAAATTTTACATTTTTAATTTTAAAGATTTCTATTTATTTCTTTAGGGGGACAGAGGGAGAATGGAAACAGACTCCCCACTGGGCGCAGAGGCCCACATGGTGCTCAATATCACAACCCTGAAATCATGACCTGAGCCGAAAGCAAGAGTCAGAAGTTTAACTAGCTGAGCCACCCAGGCATCCTTACATCCTTTTTCATTACATCCTCTTTCATTACTCCAGTTGTATGTCCCATTGACTCTTCAAGCTTACCATGGTGAAAACTCAACTCATTATTTCCATCCCCCTATCCCTTCTGGTGTTCAAGTCAGGCATCTGGGAGTTAACCTCGACTTCTATGCCCATAATGACTCTTGATTACGTTCCCTCCTCAATAACATTCTGCCTTACTACCCTATCCCAGATTCTAATCTCTCATCTGAACTGATGCAATGAGCTCTTCATTGCTCTTCTCAGCTCTATTGTTACACTGCTTCATTTTCCAAGCCAGAAAGATATTTCTAAAACAAACTAAATCAAGTCATTAAAACTTCTTAATAACTTCCCATTGCCTTTAGGCTAAAGTATGACTTCCTTAGCTTGGCATCACATCCTCTCTCCTTTCTCCCTACATTCTCTGACATGAGCCCTGTATTCTATTGACAGAAACTTTTAATTTCCTGAAAGACATAAGAACTGAGCTCATATTTATTTGGCATCTATTGTGTCAGGTTGTAGCTAGCCTAAACCCACCATCTCCTACAATTTAATCATCAGTAACTAACCTATATGGTAGATAATGTCATCATTCCCATGTAACAGATGAGGAAACTGATATAGGGGGAGACTAATTAACTTACACAAGTCATGCAATTATTAAGTGGCAGATTTGAGATATGAATCAGGAAGTCTAGTTCTGTGTTCTTGACTATTATCTTACCTCTTTTATTTCTTTCTATCTGCCAAGAATGTCCATCCCCCTTTCTTATTATTCATTAGGCTAACCCCTTTAAGGCTTAACTCAAGAATCTTCTCTGAGAAATGTTCCCTGACCTCTCCACATTCCTTTGCTACCTCAGATCCCCACACCTGGCTGAATAAGATGTCTCTTCTGGCTTCTCCTAGGACCTGTGTGTTTCTGTAATTATAGCACTTAGCACATAGTTTACATGTCAATTCATGAACTTCTTGAGGGCAAGAAGCTTGCTTTAGTCACCTTTTATCCCAGCGTGTAACACAGTGCTTGGCACACAGTAAATATTTGTTGAGAAATTATTCTTCTCTTGGAAGATCTCCCACAAAGAATTGAGATGAGTTAGCATTTGCCAAAACATGTAAATCCACAGGTGACATCCTTAACTATTCTGAAGCCTGGAGAACCTCCACAAAACTAAGCAGGGAAGGCTTCTAAGGATGGGATGGATCATGAGCTATATTTTAAAAAATGTTTTATTTGGATATATTTTCAAAATTATAGAAAAGTTGTAAGAATAATAACAGTACAAAGAATATTCATTTACCCTTTACTCAGATTCACCTATTGCTGTTTTTACCATTTGCTATATCATTTGCTTGCTTGTTCATTCTATCTGTATGTATGTATGTATGTATGTGTGTGTGTATCTACCATCTATTTAACTATCTATACAGTTGACCCTTGAACAACCTGGGTTTGAACTGCATGGGTTCACTTACACATGGATTTTTTTTTTTTAGGTAAATACAGCATGGTACTGAAATTGTATTTTCTCTTCCTTATTATTTTCTTAATGACATTTTCCTCTCAATAGCTTACTTTATTGTAGGAATTCATTATGTAATACATATATAAAATAGGGGTTAATTGACTATGTTATTGGTAAGGCTTCCAGTCAACAGTAGGCTATTAGTCATTAAGCTTTGGGGGAGTCAAAAGTTATACTCAGACTTTTGACTGTGCAAGAGGTTGGGGGTTGGTGCTTCTAGACCTGTGCTGTTCAAATGTCCACTGTACATATATCATAGTTGATTTTACTGAACCATTTGAGAATATGCATATAACATGGTCCCTTTCCTCATAAATATTTCAGTATTCTCTTACACAACAACAGTACAGTTGTCAACATCATTAATTTAACATATTGATATACTTTAAAATCATCTATTTTCCATATTTTATATATGGAACATTCCATATTCCAACTATGGCAATTGGCTGTCCTTTTTGTTTGTTTCTTCCAGTAGAGAATCCAGTCCAGGATCAGGTATTGAATTTAGCTGTCATGTATTTTTACTCTCTTTTGATCTAGAACATTCCCACAGCATTTTAAAAATATTTTATGACATAGGCATTTTTGAAGAATACAGTCTTCTCTTCTCCATTTTATTCTTTAAAAAAATTTAATGTCTCTCACCATATTTGCTTTATTTTCCCTCATGGTTAGATTCAGAGTATATATATTCCAGGCTAGAACACCACAAGGATGATACTCTGTCCTTCCTAGGGAATCACATATGAAGGCAGATAATACCCATCTGCTCCTTCATTGATCATATTAATTTTGCTCGCCCAGTTAAGATGTTGCCCAATACTTTTGCTGTACAGTTACTATTTTATCTCTTGAAGTCTGTGGCAAGACACACTAAAAGCCTGCCAATAACCTGATTCTCATTAAAAATGTCCCTAGATTTAGTGTCCATTGATCCCTGCCTTAACCAATCTTTATCATGAAAATTGCAAAATGATTTTTCCAACTCTAGTGCTTTCTCCATATATACCAGTCAGTTTTCAGTATTCTACTATGAGGATGAGTTCTCCCCTCTCCTCTTTTATTTATCTGTTATTACTATTAACACGTGGATTCCTGTTTTTTAAACATATTTTTTTGTTTAATTTAAACTAATTAACATGTAACATATTATTGGTTTCAGAGGTACAGGTCATTGATTTATCGGTCTTATATAATACCCAGCGTTCATTACATCCTACGCTTTCTTAATGTCCATCACCCAGTTACCCCATCCTGCTAACTCCCCTCCCCTCCAGCAACCCTCAGTTGGTTTCCTATGATTACAGTCTCTTATTGATTGTCTCTCTCTCTCTGATTTTGTCTTGTTTTATTTTTTCCTCTTTCTCCTATAATCCTGTTTTGTTTCTTAAAATCCACATATCAGTGAGATCATATGATAATTGTCTTTCCTGACTAACTTATTTTGCTTAGCATAATACCTTCTAATTCCATCCACATTGCTGAAAATGGTGAGATTTCATTTTTATGGCTGAGTAATATTCCATTGTGTGTATGTATATGTGTGTGTATATGTATATATATAATATCATATATATATTACCCATATATTACCAATAATATATATATATTACCCTTTTCTTTGTCTTCTTTATTCATCTATCGATGGACATCTGGGCTCTTTCTATAGTTTGGCTATTGCAGACATTGCTGTTATAAACACTGGGGTGCAGGTGCCCCTTTGGATCACTGCATTTATATCTGTGGAGTAAATCCCTGGTAGTACAATTGCTGTGTCATAGGGTAGCTCTATTTTCAACTTTTGAGGAACCTCCATACTGTTTTCCAGAGTAGCTGCACCAGCTTGAATTCCCACCAACAGTGTAGGAGGGTTCCCCTTTCTCTGCACCCTCACCAACATCTGTCATTTCCTGACTTGTTAATTTTAGCCATCCATTCTGACTAGGGTGAGGTGGTATCTCATTGTGGTTTTGATTTGTATTTCCCTGATGCCGAGTGATGCTGAGCATTTTTTTATGTTGAGTTTTGTAAGTTCTTTATGTATTTTGGATACTAACCCTTTATTGGTTATGTTATTTGCAAATATTTTCTCCCATTCAGGAAATTGCCTTTTAGTTCTGTCGATTGTTTCCTTTGCTGTGCAGAAGCTTTTAATCTTGATGAAATCCCAATAGTTCATTTTTTCCTTTGTTTTCCCTTGCCTTTGGAAATGTGTCTAGGGAGAAGTTGCTATGGCTTAGGCTGAAGAGGTTGCTGCCTCTGTTGTCCTCTAGAATTTTGATGGATTCCTGTATCACATTTGGGTCATTCATCCACATTGAGTTTATCTTTATGTATGGTGTAAGAAAATGGTCCAGTTTCGGGGCACCGGGGTGGCTCAGTTGGTTATGTCGGCTCAGGTCATGATCCCAGACACCCCAGGATCGAGTCCCACATCGGGCTGCCTGCTCGGCGGGAAGCCTGCTTCTCCCTCTCTCACTCCCCCTGCTTGTGTTCCCTCTCTGGCTGTGTTTCTCTCTGTCAAATAAATAAATAAAATCTTAAAAAAAAAGAAAAAAAATGGTCCAGTTTCATTGTTCTATATGTGGCTGTCCAATTTTTCCAACACTATTTGTTGAAAAGACTGTCCTTTTTCCACTGGATATTCTTTCCTGCTTTGTTGAAGATTAGTTGTCCATAGAATTGAGGTACATTTCTGGGCTCTCTATTCTGTTCCATTGACTTATATGTCCGCCTTTGTGCCAGTACCATACTGTCTTGATGGTACCTTTGTAATAGAGCTTGAAGTCTGGAATTGTGATTTCATTAGCTTTAGTTTTCTTTTTCAACATTCCTCTGGCTATTTGGGGTCTTTTATTTTTCTATACAAATTTTAAGGCTTTTTTTCCAGCTCTGTGAAAAAAGTTGATGGTATTTTGATATATATTGCATTAAATGTGTAAATTGCTCTAGGTAGCATAGACATTTTAACAATATTTGTTCTTCCAATCCATGAGCATAAAATGTTTTTCCATTTCTTTGTGTCTTCCTCAATTTCTCTCATGAGTGTTCTATAATTTTTTGAATACAGATCTTTTGGCTCGTTGGTTAAGTTTACTCCTAAGTATCTTATGGTTTGGGGTGCAATTGTGAATGGTATCGATTCCTGAATTTCTCTTTCTTTTTTTCTCATTGTTAGTGTATAGAAATGCAACTGATATTTTGTGCATTGATTTTATACCCTGCCACTTTGCTGAATTCCTGTGTATGAGTTCTAGCAATTGTGGGGTGAAGTCTTTTGGGTTTTTCACATTGAGTATCATGTAATTTGCAAAGAGTGAGAGTTTGACTTCTTTGTTGCTAATTTGGAGGCCTTTTGTTTCCCTGCACCCTGCAATGTTCCTGACCTTAGGGACAAAGCTCTGCTTTTCCCCCATTGATAATGATATTCACTGTGAGCTTTTCATATATGGCTTTTATGATTTTGAGGTATGTTCCTTCTATTCCTACACCATGAAGAGTTTTTTTGTTTGTTTGTTTGTTTGGTTGGTTGGTTGGTTTTTTTTAGGGATAAGGACTTTTTTTTCAGTACTTCTGCCATCCGTACTTTATTTTTTTTATTGTTACTTAAGTTTTTTATTTTCCAGTGTTCCAAGATTCATTCCCCATCGCCCACACCCAGTGCTCCACGCATTAGGTGCCCCCAACACACCACCAGGCTCTCCCATCCCTCAACGTGAGGCAGGAATCCATCAAAATCCTGGAAGAGAACATAGGCAGTAACCTCTTTGACATTGGCCACAGCAACTTCTTCCAAGACACGTCTCCAAAGGCAAAGGAGACAAAAGCGAAAATGAACTTCTGGGACTTCATCAAAATAAAAAGCTTCTGTACTGCAAAGGAAACAGTCAACAAAACAAAGAGACAACTCACAGAATGGGAGAAGATATTTGCAAACTACACCGTGAAGAGTTTTAATCAAGAAAGGATGCTGTACTTGGGAAATGCTTTTTCTGTATCTATTGAGAGGATCATATGGTTCTTGCCTATTCTTTTATTTATGTAGTGTATCACATTGATTGCTTTGTGGATGTTGAACCACCCTTAATGCCCAGGAATAAATACCACTTGGTCATAGTGAATAATCCTTTTAATGTACTGTTGGATCCTATTAGCTAGGATTTTGGTGAGAATTTATGCATCCATGTTCATCAGGAATATTGGTCTGTAATTCTCCTTTTTGGTGGGGTCTTCGGTTTTGTGATTAAGATAATGCTGGCTTCATAGAAAGAGTTTGGAAGTTTCCCTTCCATTTCGATTATTTGAAAAAGCTTCAGAAAAATAGGTATTAGTTCTTTAAATGTTTGATAGAATTCTTCTGGGAAGCTATCTGGCC
This sequence comes from Spilogale gracilis, assembly GCA_004023965.1. Lineage (NCBI taxonomy): Eukaryota > Metazoa > Chordata > Mammalia > Carnivora > Mephitidae > Spilogale > Spilogale gracilis. The sequence goes on along the minus strand of PITA01008509.1, from coordinate 13,162 downwards.
CTGGGCTCTTGTATGTTGGGAGATTTTTTATTATTCTTTCAATTTCCTTGCTGGTTATGGGTTTGTTCAGGCTTTCTGTTTCTTCCTGGTTCAATTTTGGTAGTTTATACGTCTCTAGGAATATGTCTGTCTCTTCCAGATTGCCTAATTTGTTGGCATATTGTTGCTTATAATGTTTTTATTTCTTCAGTATTAGCTGTGACCTCTCCTCTTTCATTCATGATTTTATTTATTTAGGTCCTTTCTCTTTTCTTTTTGATAAGTATGCCAGGGTTTTATCAATCTTATTAATTCTTTCAAAGAACTACCTCCTAGTTTTGTTGATTCTTTCTATTGTTCTTTTGGTTTCTATGTCATTGATTTCTGCTCTGATATTTATTATTTCTCTTCTCCCAGTGGGTTTAAGTTTTACTTGCTGTTCTTTCTCTAACTCCTTTACGTGTAAGGTTAGGTTGTTTGAGACATTTCTTGTTTCTTGAGAAAGGCTTCTACTGCTGTATACTTCCCTCTTAGGATGGCCTTTGATGCAGTCTATAGATTTTGAACAGTTGTATTTTTATTTTAATTTGTTTCCATGAATTTTTTAAGTTCTTCTTTAATTTCCTGGTTGACCCATTCATTCTTTAGTAGGATGTTCTTTAGCCTCCACATAATGAGTTCTTTCCAAATTTCCTCTTGAGATTGAGTTTCAGTTTCAAAGCATTGTTGTCTGAAAATATGCAGGGAATGATCCCAATCTTTTGGTACCAATTGAGACCTGTTTTGTGACCCAGTATGTGATCTATTCTGGGGAATGTTCCATGTGCATTCGAGAAGATGTGTATTTTGTTGCTTTAGGATGGAATGTTCTGAATATATCTGTGAAGTCTGTCTCGTCCAGTGTGTCATCCAAAGCCCTTGTTTCCTTGTTGATCTTCTGCTTAGATGATCTATCCATTACAGTGAGGAGGGTGTTAAAGCCCCCTACCATTATTGTATTATTATGGATGTGTTTCTTTGATTTTGTTATTAATTGGCTTATATAATTGTCTGCTCCCATGTTAGGGGCATACATATTTATAATTGTTAGAACTTCTTTTTGGGTAGACCCTTGAATTATGATATAGTGTCCTTCCTCATCTCTTTTTACAGTCTTTTGTTTTAAGTCTAATTTGTCTTGTATAAGGATTGCCACCCCTGCTTTCTTTTGATGCCCATTAGCATGGTAAATTATTATCCACTCCTCACTTTAAGTCTGGAGATGTTTTTGGGTCTAAAGTGAGTCTCTTGCAGACAGCATATCAATGAGTCTTGCCTTTTTTTTTTTAAAGATTTTATTTATTTGACAGAGAGAAACACAGCTAGAGAGGGAACACAAGCAGGGGGAGTGAGAGAGGGAGAAGCAGGCTTCCCGCCGAGCAGGCAGCCCGATGTGGGACTTGATCCCGGGTCTCTGGGATCATGACCTGAGCTGAAGGCAGTCGCTCAACCAACTGAGCCACCCAGGCGCCCCGAGTCTTGCCTTTTTATCCAATATGATACCCTGTGTCATTTGATTTGGGACATTTTGCCCATTTAAATTCAGATTAACTATTAAAATATATGAATTTAGTGCCATTGTATTACCTGTAAAGTCACTTTATAGGTAATACAATGGCACTAAATAGACTAAAATATACTATACACTATAATAGACTATAACTGTAAATATAAAAAAATTTAAAATCCTTTAACAAAATAAACAATAAAATCAAATCTCTGTTTCTTTCTGTTCTATGTTACTTTTGGGCTCTCTCTTTGCTTCAAGGATCCCTTTAAATATTTCTTGTGAGGGTTGTTCAGTGATTACAAATTCTTTTAGTTTCTGTCTGTCCTGGAAGCTTTTCTTCACTCCTTCCATTTTTAATGACATCTTAGCTGGATAAGGTATTCTTGGCTGCATATTTTTCTCATTTAGCACCCTGGCTATATCATGCCAATTCTTTCTGGCCTTCCAGGCCTCCGTGTATAGATCTGTTGCCAATCTAATGTTTCCACACTTGTAGGTTACAGACCTCTTGTTCTGAGCTTCTTTCAGGATTTTCTCTTTGCCTCAGAGATTTGGAAGTTTCACTATTATATGTTGGGGTGTTGACCTATTTTTATTGAATTTGGGTGTTTTCTGTGCCTCCTGGATTTTGATGCTTGTTTTCTTCCCCAAATTAGGGAAGTTCTCCACTATACTTTGCTCCAATATACCTTCTGCCCCTCCTTCTTCTGGGATCCCAATTATTTTAATATTGTTCTGCTTTATGGTATTACTTATCTCTCAAAATGTCCCCTCATGATCCAGTAATTGTTTATCTCTCTTTTTCTCAGCTTCTTTATTCTCCATCATTTCATCCTCTGTATCACTAATTCTCTCTTCTGCTTCATTTATCCTAGCAGTAAATGGCTCCGTTTTTTATTGCAACTCAATAATCACCTTTTTGAATTTGACTTGGTCAGATTTTAGAGTTTAGTTCTTTTATTTCTCCAGAAAGGGATTCTCTAGTGTCTTTTTTCAAGTCCAGCTAGTATCTTTATAATCATTATTCTAAACTCTATTTCTGACATATTACCTATGTCCATACTGATTAGGTCCCTGGCAGTGTATTGCCTCTAGTTCTCTTTTCTGATGTGAGTTTTTCTGTCTTGTCATTCTGTCCAGAAAAGAATAGATGAAAGCGAGAATAAAATACTAAAATGGCAACAATGATACCAGAGAAATATACACTAAGCAAATCAGAAGAGACCTGAAACCAGGAAAAAAAGAAAAAAAAAGAAAAAAAGAAGAAAATGTAATCAGACAGGAGAGCAGAATAGAGCAATACACTGGATTCTGTATGTATTTTGGCCTGTTTTTTTGTTTGTTTGTTTTAGAAAACTACATCCCAAAATTGTAAAGAAAGAAAAACTTACATATGTACAAAAATAAAATCAAATACAATGAAAGGATAGAATATAACTGTAAAAATGGAAATTAAAAGACAAAAAAAAACAAAAAAGAATAGAAAAAACAATATCAACAACAACAAAAAGAAGAGATATAAACAGACACGTGAACAGAACGGAGTGATACACTCTCTCCTGAGTGTATTTTGGTCAGTTTGTTAGAAGAAACTACATCTCAAAATTGCAATGAAATAAAAACTTACATATACAAAAATAAAAGTAAATACATTGAAAGGATAGACTATAACTGTAAATATAAAAAAATTTAAAATCCTTTAACAAAATAAACAAAACAAAACAAAAAAGGAAGAAGAAGAAAACCAAACCAACAATATAGAATATAATCAGACAAGTGAGTAAGACAGAGCTATATACTAGATTTTAGGTGTATTTTGGTCTGTTAGAAGAAACTGCATCTCAAAATTGTAAAGAAAGAAAAACATATATATATATATATATATATACAAAGAGAAGATTAAATACAATGAAGGGATGAAGTGTAACTGTGAAATGAAAATTTAAAAATATTTAAAAAGAGAGTTGATAGTAAGAAACTGGCTGAAAAAGGAAAGGAAAAAATTTTAAAAATTAAAATTGAATGACTAAAGAATTAAAGGGGAAAAAGCCATGAATTCTATGGTTGTATTCCCTTAGCACTGGAGTTCCACAGCTCTCATTGATCAGTAAACTTGGTCTTGGCAGGATGTTCTTGCTGATATTCTGGGGGAGGGGCCTGTTGCATTGATTTTCAAGTGTATTTGCCCCAGGCGAACTGTACTGCATTTTCCAGGGAGCCAGGCTAACTAAGTAAACTGGCTCAATTTGCTCCATGCAGGTTTTGTTCCCTGAAGGCTTTCCAAGCAGCTTTAGGGGATGAAAATGAAAATAGTAGTCTCCCAATCTCAGGCCTCTGGCCTGAGTCAAAGCTCAGGGTCCCACTCCTCAGTGAGCCCTCAGAGAAAAGCAGTCAATCACTCCTGGTCTCGGCTGCAATCCATGCTCACCCAGTCTGTGATCTAGCATTTATATCTCAGGCACACAATGCCATTTCAAGTCACTAAGCCTTGCAGACTCCTGCAGTGCACTCCTGTGCCACTCTTCCCAAGGGAGGAAGGGGGGTGTCCCCTGGTTCTTGCTTTGGGGCCTCTGTTAGGATAGCAGTTGCCTGTCTGCAGTATATGGCAATTGTGAGCTGAGAGCCCACTCCTGGGTTGCAGCTAGCTTCCCTGCTCCAATGTCTTAGAGCTCTGTCACATTCAGGCAGTCTTCCTGTGACCCCAAGGATTCTGAGACCACACTGTCCCAGTTAGTGTTCCTCTTCTCCTTAGCCACATGAGTGATGTCCCTCACCCAAGCAGACTTCTAAAGGTTCTGATTTTGTGCTTCACTGCTGTATCACTTGCTGGTAGCTGGCTTATGGAGGCTCCCTCTTCCCACAGTTTATCTTCCCATATATTGCCTTGGATTCACTTCTTCACACCTCCTACCTTGCAGAAAGTGGTTGCTTTTCTTTTTCTTTCTTTTTATTTTATAAGATTTTATTTTTATTTATTTGACACAGAGAGAAAGTACGCACAAACAGGGATAATGGCAGGCAGAGGGAGAGGGAAAACAGGCTCCTCACTGAGCAACAAGCCCAATGTGGGGTTCAATCTCAGGACCCTGGGATCATGACCTGAACTGAAGGAAGATAATTAACTGACTGAGTCAGCCAGGTGCCCTAGTGGTTGCTTTTCTATTTATAGAGTTGCAGCTATTCCTTTCTTAGATCTCTGGTTGAGTTCACAGGTGTTCAGAGTGATTTGACAACTATCTAGCTGAATTCCTGGGAACAGATGAAATTATAGTCTCCTACTCCTCCATCTTGGGCTCCTCAGCCCTCATGGATTCTTATTTTTCATCAATGCTTTATAATTTATTACTGTGCTTAATTATTTAATTGCTTAAATTATTCTATATTTGGGCAGTGGGAACCCCCTCAACCTGGTTCCTGTGTTCCTGTGATATGTTCTTTTTTTGGTAGCATTTCCTTACTTGCTGGAATAATAAGATGTTCCAGGCTCATCTTGTACCTACACTGCTCCATCTGTATAATCATCCATTTCCCCCAAAGAGCTCTGACTACTTTTAGTGAGAAATGATATTAAAGATGAATATCTGGGCATTTGGTTGAGTTTAATGAGAGAAAGCACTATAGAAGCTGGTCAGATGGACTAGCGCTTCCTAGTCATGAGGAAAACAGGAGAACAGGGGTTATAAAATATTGTCAAGGGTATTTTCAGCTACCATGGCAAACATTATAGGTTGCTCACCTGACAGCTCCACATGCTCACGCCTTATGCTAAAGAAAAAATTAGAGCTGTTCTTTGCCCAGGACTGAGAGATGAGTCATTATTGGTTTAAGCTAATCATGACAGTCCCATTTCCATTTGCCTAGTAAGGCTGTTGGTGAGTATGTAACCAGTTCTGGTTAATGAGACCTTAGGGAAAATCTGTTGTGGTATTTCTGAAAAAGATTACACTCTGATAAAAGCTGTAGGCCTTGGAAGAAAATGGCCTCTTTGTCTCATTCCTCTTTTTTGCTGCCTAGAATGTCATTGTTTGAGGACATGATGTTTAGTGTGGTAGCAGTCATCTTGTGGGCATTCATTACTTCAATAAATATTTATGGAGTGCTTTCTATGTGTCGGCAATGTTCCAGGTATTGGGGATACAAAAGTAAACAAACAGATTAAAGTCTCTGCCTTCATGGAGTTTACATTCTAATGTAGGAGAGAGGAAACAAAAAAAGTGTATTTTATGCCTGATGGTGACAAGTTATAGGGAAAAAATGAAACAGGGAAAGAAGAGAGGGAATGCCAGAGGTGAGTTTGTAATTTTTAATAGGGTTATCAGTCACAGTCCAATTAAAAGAGAGTTATTTGAGAAAAAATGGCATGTATCATGAATTCAATTATTTTTGTACAGGGGCAATGGTGACCTTCTCTATTTCATTTCAGTTTTAAGGAATGTGCTTTTGAAGAACAGGGAGACATTATTAGACACCTAGGATGATAGAGTATAAAGATGGAGAGAGCTTGGGCCTTTGATGACATTACTGAAATGTTGAATTAAGCAAATTTGGAACTGACTTGCTTCCATACGTTTTATTATGTGAGATCATGAAATCTCTTTATTGCCTAAGTGACAATTAATGAGACATCTGTAGTCACAGTCCAAAGCACTGTAACCAATACGGGGGTAATTAAGTAAGTTTGATTGACTGGCTCAGAAAGCAGATAAAGGGCAAGCTTTGTGATTTCAGGTGTGTAAGATTTGGAAGATGACAGTACTAGAGTTGTAAAAATCATCATTTTGCAACCATCATGGTTAAGATCGGTGCAGACAAAAATCAGTGGACACAAATCTGGGGGACATTTTAATGAGGAGAAGATTATAGACTGGTTAGAAGGTCAATGTTAAAGACTGAATGTTATCAGGGGTCCCAGGATGGCACTTATCAATCTGGAAAGTTGAAGATGACCATAAGAACATACAATTGGGAAGAATAATGGAAAAGGGAAAATTATTTGGGAGATGGGAAAGCACATGAGGCAAGAAAGAACGGCCTTTGGCATAAAAGTCTTGGATTACAGCTCTAGTTCTGATGGTTGTTGACTGGGGGACCTTGGGTGAGTGACTCCATCTCTGAGCTTCAGTTAACTTGTCTATAAAACAAGGATGATGATGCCTGCCTTAAGGTAAATGTTAGAGGATTAAATGAAGTAACTTATATGAAAGTTTCCTGGCACATAGCAGGTTTTTAATAAGTATTAGTGTTTGGTCAACCATATCAGCATAGCATAGTGGTATACACGTGGGCTCTGAAGTCAGTCTGCCTCAGTTCAAAACTGTGCTCATCTATTTCCCAGACAAGTGGCTTGGACAAGTTAAATAATCCCTGGGTTTCTGTTTCTTCAACATTAAATAGTGATGATAGTGATGTCTGCCTGAGTAGTTATATTAAATTAGATTCTACACCTGAATGTGAGACCTGAAAACATAAAACAGAAGAAGAAAACATAGTAATTTCTTTGACATCAGTTATAGAAATATTTTTCTATGTCTCCTGAGGCAAAGTAAAGTAAACCAAATTTAAACTATTGGGTCTACACCAAAATTAAAAGTTTTTACACAGCAAAGGAAACCATCAAAAAAGAATAAGTCCGGGCGCCTGGGTGGCTCAGTGGGTTAAAGCCTCTCCCTTCAGCTCAGGTCATGATCTCAGGGTCCTGGGATGGAGGCCCTCATCGAGGCCCTCATCGGGCTCTCTGCTCAGCAGAGAGCCTGCTTCCTCCTCTCTCTGCCTGCCTCTCTGCCTACTTGTGATCTCTCTCTTTGTCAAATAAATAAATAAAAATCTTTAATAAAAAAAAAAGAATAAGTCAGTCTACTGTCTGGAAAGAGATATATACAAATGATAGATCCAACGAGGCATTAATATCCCAAATATAAAGAACTTATGTAACTCAACACCAAAAGAAAAACAAAAACAAAAACAAGAACAAAACAACAAATATTTAAAAATGGGCAGAGAACCTGAATATACATTTTTCCAAAGAGGACATGCAGATGGCCAACAGACACATAAAAAGATGCTCAACATCACTAATCTTCAGGGAAATGCAAATTAAAACCACAATGAGATATCACTTTACACCTACAGAGTGGCTGAAATTAGAAACACAAGAAATAACATGTGTTGGTGAAGATGTGGAGAAAATGGAACACTTATGCATGTTGGTAGGAATGCAGCCTGGTGCAGCCACTACGGGAAATAGTATGGAAATTCCTCAAAAAATTAAAAATAGAATTACTATATAATCCAGTAATTCCACTACTGAGTATTTATCAAAAAAACCCACAAAAACATTAATTTGAAAAGATATATACATTCTTATGTTTATCGTAACATTATTTACGATAACCAGGATGTGGAAGCAACGTAAGTGTCCATCCATAGATGAATGAATAATGGATATGTGAAATATATGTACAATAAAATATTATTCAGCCATAAAAAGAATGAGATATTGCCTTTGCAACAACATGATAGGCCTAAGGGGTATAGTGCTAAGAGAAATAAGTCAATCAGAGAAGGAAAAATACCACACAATTTCAAAAATATGTGGAATTTAAGAAACAAAAAACAGTGTGTATGTGAGGGGAGACAAACAAAAAGCCAGACTGTTAAATACAGAGAACAAAATGGTAGTTGCCAGAGGGTAGGTCAGTGGGGCAATGGGTGAAATAGATAAAGGGAATTAAGATTGCACTTATCTTGATAAGCACTGAGAAGTGTATAGAATTGTTGAATTGTATACCTAAAACTAATATAACACTGTATTTTTATTACACTTGAATAAAAAATATTTCTTTCAATTTTAAAATAAATGAATACTTCCAGATCTATGTTGAATAAAATGATGACTGGACACCCTTATCTTGTTCCTGACTTTAGGGGAAAAGCTCTCAGTTTGCAAATGACATATCCAATAAAGGGTTAGTATCCAAAATATACAAAGAATTTATAAAACTCAACACCTGAAAAACAAATAATCCAACTAAAAATGGGCAGAAGACATGAACAGATATTTCTCCAAAGAAGACATACAGATGGCCAACAGACAAATTAAAAGGTGATCATCATCAGTTATTATCAGGGAAATGCAAATCAAAAGTATGATGAAATATTACCTCACATCTGTCAGAATGGCTAAAATCAACATCACAAGAAACAACATGTGTTAGTGAGGATGTGAAGAACAAGGAACCATGTTGCACTGTGGGTGGGAATGCAAACTGGTGGGTGGGAATGCAAACTCCACTTTGGAAAACAGTATAGATTTTCCTCAAAAAGTTAAAAATAGGATACCCTAGGATCCAGTAATCACCCTCTGGGTATTTACCCGAAGAATACAGAAACGCTAAAGGAACACATTCATCCCTATGTTTATAGCAGCATTATTTATGATAGCCAAAATATGGAAGCAGCTCAAGCAGCTATCTGCTGATGAATAGATAAAGAAAAGTGGTATATATACAATGGACTATTATTCATCCATAAAAAAGAATGAAATCTTTCCATTTACGTCAACATGGATAGAGGCAGAGAGTATAATGGTAAGTGAAATAAGTCAGTCAAAGAAAAACAAACATCATATGATTTTACTCATAGGTGGAATTTAAGGGAAGAAAAACCCAAATGAGCAAAGGAGAAGAGAGAGAAAGAGAGAGAGAGAGATATCAAGAAATGGGAAGTAGGGTAATCCAGTGAGAGAAATAAAACAACAGAGACTTTGGACACAGAAACAAACTGAGGGACTTGGAGGGAGGGGAGTGGAGGGATGGGAGAGCCTGGTGGTGGGTACTGGGGACACCTAAAGCGTGGAGCACTGGGTGTGGGGAATGGGGAATGAATCTTGGAACACTGGGAAAAAAATTAAGTAACAATAAAAAAAGAAAAAAAAACAAAAATAGAAAATACTTCTAAAAAATTAATTAATTAATTAATTAATTAATTAAAAAAAGAAAAGAAATAGACTCTTGGGTCACCTGGGTGGCTCAGTTATTAAGCTTCTGCCTTCAGCTCAGGTCATGATCCCAGAGTCCTGGGATCAAGCCCCACATTGGGCTCCCTGCTCAGTGGGAAGCCTTCTTCTCCCTCTTGCACTCTCCTTCCTGTGTTCCCTCTCTTGCTGTCTCTCTCTCTGTGTCAAATAAATAAATAAAATCTTTTTAAAAACGATTAAAAAATAAAAAGCCTCTTAATTATAGAGAACAAACTGATGATTACCAGAGTGGAGGTGGGTAGGGGTGAAATAAGTGATGGGGATTAAGGAGTGCATTTGTGATGAGCCCTGGGTTTTGTATGGAAGTGTTGAATCAATATATTGTACACCTAAACCTAATACAATACTGTATGTTAACTAATTGGAGTTAAAATTAAAAAAGAAAAAAATTAAATAAGTAAGATAAATAAGACTACATGTAAAGTGCTTAGAATAGTGTCAGGTTGAGTAAGTGCTCAGTAAATGTTAATTGATATTATTAAATGTGACAGATTCAAGGAGGATTACTGCCTTATAAAAAAAATGGTATAATCTACTGTACTAAGAACGTCAAAGGAACAATAGCAGTAATTAACAAATCCCAATTTATATATTTAAAGAAAATATTTCCTGGCCTTTATCAGGAGCTTTTGGAATATATTATTAATCTTTATAACACAAAATCCACTTTGTTACAAAAAGCTTAAGTGTCTATCTCAGGTTATGGTGTTGAGAATTAGAACCCAGCCTTTCACTGACTCCTCTTCCTGATCTAAATTGCTCTGTATTTCTTCTTTACATATAGAACACTAAAATTCTTCGAAATTCAGCTTCTCATCATTGAAGTGCTTTACCACAGGTCTCATTTCCCCTCTCCCAAACAAAAGACTTAAGATTTAATTAGGGTTAATATTTAAAAAATATTTAACCATCTTTTGTCTCAACAGGAGGTGGGTCTGGAATATTCCTTGAATGTCAGACATTTCTCTGTAGTTGCAGGATCATAAGCCTCAGGGAGAGGGAGGCTGGAGTGGCCAGGACCAAAGCTGTACTTGAGAGGCTTTGGAGAAGTGGCTATTTACAAACCAGTACAGAGGTATGTTAATATTTTAACCGCAGAATTTTAATCACAGTGCGTACCAGCTTTATATCAGTCCTGAGCTTAGAAGAGCACACTTAGCCATCTATTTGGTGTTTACCCCTACACTGCCATAGAGAATTCTTAAATTCTTTGAGATCTTCATGTCAGCTGTAATTAGGCCTACAGCCAATACTATAGCATTGCAAGGAGGTGATTTAAATAAGTCTCTAGAATCTTCTACCATCAACCGTGGAGACATACGCTGAGGACACCAGAAATACTGGAGTCTTGACCAAATTGCAAATCTGGCAATACCTGTCTTCTTGGCTTTGTCCTGAGTCATGCTGTTCTATTGTTACTGTATTTATACTTAAAGCCAAGATGGGGTTTAGTAGATAAGGGAATTACAGCTTACTAGTGTGCTGGAGTTAAGCTAGAGGGTCTTCAACTATATTTTTCAAATGGTGTGTGTCCTGTAGTTTGAGAATGGCCAAGGAGTGAGTCCTCTCAGCTGTTCACATTCCTCCAGTGTTGGCTGCTAAGTGCAGACAGTGCCGAGTCCCTCCTGTTCTGCTTTCAAGATTAAACTTTAGATTTCAGGGTGCTGGGCAGGGATCCCAGTATGACCTTGGGATTTTGACTGCTGCAGGAGAAACAGCCCGTGTCTTTGAGAAGCAGAGATTCCAGTCTCCCTCCTGAACTTCATGGTTTCCCCTTCACCGCTTTGGCACAGGTGACGCTAAAGTTGAGCCAGCCCAATGTGCCTGGAATCCACCTGTCCTACTTCACCAGTCTTTTCTCCATCCACTTTCACTGTACGCAGGCTAGAAAAACTTTCAGATCACCTGCCCCCACCCTCTATACCTGGTACAAGACTCCCCTCCTCAGCCTTCCTGACAAGTGTTCCCCACCCAGCTTTCCAGTAAACTGGGACAAACCTGGAAGCTCCCTGCCTCAGCAGGCTCAGGATTCCACTTGGCACCATATTTTTCCTCCCCCTGTACCTTTCTTCTGCACACCCACATTCTTCCCTCAGGACAACTAACCAGACAAAACTGCTCCTTATTCTTGGGAATGTCCTGCACATATTTGAACACAGCTATCTCTGCCATTCTGGCTCCCTACGCAGTCTTCTCTTTCCTAAGCTAAATACCCTCATTTATTTCAGTCACTCTTCATCAATGCCAAGGGAGATAATGCATATATATGCATGTATATATATACACACACACATATACATATACATATATACATATATGTATGTTTTTATTTGTTTTTTTATTTGAATTCTCTCTCTCTCACGTAGAGTCCAGTTATCATCAAGCCCTTTCTTTGAGCCTGCCACACTAAAAGCTATAACTGGCAACTCAGTGCCTTGCAAAGGTTTTTTTTATTATTATAATTTTTTATAATAATGCTTATCTTGATGCCTGAGTGAAGCAGCTAATTGACCAGCTTAGGCAACTTGGATGATTTCCACCTGTGTAATTTTGGTCAAATCCCTGTGCCTCTCTAAGTCTCAGTTTCCTCAGGCGTATAATGGTTTTCTTTCTGGTAATGGAATATTTTACATTCTATGCCAGAGACTGTAGGCCATAATGACAAAAGTACACCTTACTAATCATGATTTTTTCCTAGAAATCTCAATGTGATGTTACTAGGTAAGGCTGTGCATATACCACAAGGAATGCAGTAATTGGTTCATCTTAGCTAACACTTAATGAACAAGATGTTTGTGTCATGTCATTTGCTTTTGTCACTATATTTATTCTTAATTTTGCATCTTTCATGGTTATCATTTTTTGCATTTTAACTCTAATTCCCAAAAATGTATTAATGGCTCAAAAGTGGTTTATTCAAGTACAAAAGCAATGGTGAAAAATCATAGCAACTCGAGGTAACATTAAAAAAATGGGCAAGAGACATGAAGAGGCACTTCTCCGTAGAAGATATACAAATGGCTAACAGACGCATGAAAAAATGTTGAGCGTCATTAGCTATCAGGAGAATTCAAATCAAAACCACACTGAGATACCACCTTACACCAGTCAGAATGGCCAAAATTAACAAGTCAGGAAACAGCAAGTGTTGGAGAGGCTGTGGAGAAAGGGGAACCCTCTTACACTGTTGGTGGTTCAGCCACCTTTGGTGCTGGTGCAGCTGCTTTGGAAAACAGTGTGGAGATTCCTTAAAAAATTAAAAATAGAGCTACCCTATGACCCTGCAATTGCACTACTGAGCATTTACCGCAAAGATACAGATGCAGTGAAAAGAAGGACCATATGTACCCCAATGTTCATCGCAGCAATGGCCACAATCGCCAAACTGTGGAAAGAGCCAAGGTGCCCATCAACAGATGAATGGATAAAGAAGATGTGGTACATATATACAATGGAATACTATGCCTCCATCAGAAAGGATGAATATCCAACTTTTGTAGCAATATGGACTGGACTGGAAGAGATTATGCTCGGTGAAATAAGCCAAGAAGAGAAAGTCAAGTATCACATGGTTTCACTTACTTGCAGTGCATAAGGGG